>MU106206.1:0-39983 GCA_012274485.2 Sinapis alba | reverse complement strand
TATATATATATATATGATGTATATGTATTTTTGTATATTCTATAAAGGTAGATATATCTCATATTCTACTCTTTTTCTTTGTTTTGAGGATATTTGAATTTTTTTGCATATGCAGGTTTTTCAGATCTGGGTCAGATTTTAGAAGACTTTTGAGAAGACTTTTGAGAAGACTTTGTTCTCTGTGGGAAGACTTCCAGAAAGTCTTCCAGTGCATTATATGTTAGAAGACTTTGTCAGAAGACTTTCTGAAAGTTTTCTAACATAATGTACAAGAAGACTTTCTGAAAGTCTTCTAACATAATGTACATGTGTAATAATTTTGTTTATGATTTATTTTGTGATTTGTATGTGTAATCTTTTATTTATGGATTGTTTTATAAATTTGAAGAGATGTCAATGAATTTTTTTGGTAAATATGTTCATGTCTACGACATTATCTTGCAAAAAAAAAGATAAATATGTTCAATAATTTTTTTTGGTAAATATGTTCATGTCTACAACATAATGTCTACAACATTATCTAACACTTATAACATAACACAACAACACAAAAATTTAGTTAAATTTACTAAAATTAAAAGAAATTTTTTTTTAAGAAAACTTAATCAAATTCACAAAATATAAACTTTCACTTGAAGTTTTCTGAGAATTTTCGGAAGATTTTTTTTTAAAAAAATTTAAATATTTTCTATAAGTTTTTGGAAAGTCTTCTAGCATATAATGTAATAAAAGACTTTATGGAAGTCTTCTAGCATATAATATACTAGAAGACTTTCATGTAAGATCTTCCTGAGAAGACTTCCACGGAAGTCTTCTTCTGGTAGAAGACTTCTAGGAAGTCTTCCGGAAAGGTCATTTTTGCAATTGTAAATTTAGAAAAGAAGACTTCCATGTAAGTCTTCTCGAGAAAAATGAGAAAACTTCCATGTAAGTCTTCTCAAAAAATAGGTTAGTTTTGCAATTGACCAAATTGTGTCAGAAATTTGACTTTCTGTGGAAGACTTCCGACAGAAGACCAAAATCACCAAAAAATAAAGCTAGAAGACTTACAGGGAAGTCTTCTGCTAGAAGACTTACAGGGAAGTCTTCTGCTAGAAGACTTCCTAGAAGACTTCCCTGTAAGTCTTCTCGGTGGAGAAGACTTTCAGTTTAGTCTTCTCCACGAACCAGATCTGAAAAAAATAAAAATTCTTCTTAAATTTAGTGAGATTCATGTTTAACTTCTCCAAGTACATATCATTTCTTAGTGAAAGTTACATACTTGTTCTTGACCAAGAATCATGAATTTTAGTAACATTAATAAGTTTATAAATTTTAAAATCAAAAAGTTAGGATTTTGGGAAGTAATAAGAGAGAAAGTGAAAGAAAAATAGTTTGTGTGTGTAAGAAATAAATATATAAAGATGTAGATGTTGATTTGAGAAGCATTAAAAGCTTCAAATTGGTTGTTCATGGTGGTTGGTGTATTGAAGCCAATGACAATATTGTAAATACTTGATGAAGATGAGGATGATATAGTAATACAATCATTTTCAAAAAAAAAAAGAAGTAATTGCATTTTCGTGAATTATCCGAACTTCTAGGGTGAAAAGGAAAAGTGAAAATTTCAAAAAAACCATGGGTTGGTTTTGCAATTGAGTTCAAGTTTTGAGTCACTTTTGAAAAAAGCTCTAGTTATTATGCAAAATGAACTATTTGAATTAGTTAATGCATTTAGTAGAATCCATTTAGTAGATAACAACATCAATCTACTTTATTAAAACATAAGTACATATATAAAATACTCATAGGTTTTCACTTTTATTTATAATGACATACCATTGAAAATTTAATTAAGTTTTCTTTTTAATGCTTGTTTTTTTCACTTAAATTAATGTGTTCTTAAGTTTTCTATTAAATTAATACTTATCTTTTTCACTTAAATTAATGTATTTTCTTTAAACTTCTTATTTTAATACTTATCTTTTTCAGTTTATATATTATATTTTAGTGCTTATAATTATATGTTTAAAATATGAGTAACATCAATATAGATATTTTAAATAAAATTAGAGAAATAATCTAGAAATATAAAGTTAAATATTCATAAGTTCAAATATCTTCAGATTTCTATTCATGTTCGGATATTATCCGTTCGGGTTCGGATATCTAATCTCTCCTAATTCAATGTCCGTTCGGGTATTTTGCTACTTCGCCTTGATTTCGGTTCGGGTTTTTAAGATCGAGTTCGGATACGGATTCAAATATCGGGTAAAATACTCATTCATATATCTGTACATATATGTTAATGCATACAAAAACGCAAACTTAATACCCGTACTGGCGCGCGGATCCAGATCTAGTTATGGTTATTTGAATTAGTTAATGACATAATAATATACTACTACAAACAAATAAACTACAAATTATAGACAATAATAACGATTTATTATTATCATAGAAATGTATATCATTATATTATTAGTACATGCGCCAAACAAAGCATAGTGGCTAGATAGACAATAAAATAGGATTGTCACACTTTGTTGGTCATCAATTAGGTTTTTTGGTCATCAACCAAACGAATTGGGGTACCCAAAATAAATTTTGTTGGAAAAGAATATAAAATAGGGCAATTCTCTTAGATAGCCCTTTTTAAGTTTTTGTCACAAAAATAGCCTTCAAAAAATAAAATGACCAAAATAGACCTTTTTTTTTTGAAATTTTGATTTTTTTTTTTATTTTTTTTTTGAAATTTGAAACCCTAACCCCAAACCCACCCCTTTACTCTAAACCCTAAAGTTCAAATTAGTTAACCCTAGGGGTATAAATGCATATAAATGAATTTTTTAGCTTCTAAAAAAAACATTTTGGTCATTTTCTTCCTTAAAAGCTATTTTTGTAACAAACAAACTAAAAAAGGCTATCTAAGGGAATTTCTCTATAAAATAAGATAAAAGAGAGTATTATAAATGGCGAGTGTTGGGGATGATTGTCGTTGTCTCAACAGAACAACAACATGTGACGCGCGTTTCCATGAATCGTCCGTGTTTTGTACTACTATTAGCATAGCGAATTCATTCTCATCATTTACTCACAAGTCGCTCACCTTATTTTCATTATGTTTACTTCATCTAATTTTCATTTTTTGTTAATATTTCATTTTATTTATTTATTTTTGTATACCATCCATGTCATTTGTATGCAAAATTATTCACCTAATCCAGGGTGAGTGTTGTTATCATATAAGTTCTGTGAGGGTTAAATTCATATAGAAATCAATTTATTAACATATTAATTTCTTTCTAATTTCTTTTTGATATTTTGAACTGAGAAATTTCTTAAAATACAATAAATTGATTATTATTTTCAAAAAAACTTTCAATCAAAAATACCATAACATGGGTTCAATATTTAGTGATTCCTATTTAGAGTTTAGTATATAAGAAACATGACTAAGTTTATAAACTTTTATAAATGATTATTGAACATTAATAAATGATTTAAGAGAAATTTCATCACATATTTAAAGTATTTATAATTTAACATTTTAACAAAAAAGATAAATTTGAAAAATGATACTCCCTCCGTTTCATATTAGTTGTCGTTGTAGAAAAAAAAATTTCGTTTCAAAATAAGTGTCGTTTTAGAGTTTCAATGCAAAATTCATTAAGATTCTCTAATTTATTTTTCTATTGGTTGAAATATAGTTAGGTGTATATGTAATTGTGCTAGAAAGTATAAATCGAGAGAAAGAGTAAAAAGTAAGTAAACCCTAATTTATAGTCATCAGTCTATGTGTGTGCAAGTATGAAATCTCTTTTTGGCCGTCGTTGTCCTCCTTTTATACGTAAACCTCTCTTCTTCTTGTTTAAGTCGGTTTGACCTAACGAGATGCATCAGGCTGAGTGACTGGGGTGGGCCTTTGGGTTGTGGCCTTAGTCGCTAAGCTATGAAGTCGAGCTGATGTGCAGAGCTCGTGGCACCTGAGTTGTGCTGACAAGCCACCAAGCCGATCCTATGATGCCGAGTCAGGCCAAGTTGAGCCAACTTGGTGGTCGAATTCTTTATTTGATGGGCATTGTGGAGAGATGTAATCCATCTCCAACAGTAAATCTCCCCCATATCATTTGTTAGAGACACAGTCGATCTCAGTAAATTTGAAAGAATGGGTCTGGAGAATGAATAACTCAGTCAGGGGCTCTAGCCTTGAAAATTTGCTTGGAATGAATGTGGTTTGAATGGTACCATTCACTCGGTGAGCTTGTACGAGTGATCGGTGATGAGCATGAATGTTAGTCACTCGACAAAGCTTATGGAAAATGAAGTGTGACAAGAATGTTTGCCAGTCATTCGTGGAACTTAGACCATCTCTAACCATTAAAAATCATTTAAGGTTCTAAAAAATATAAAAAATATTCATATTTTAATTGTGTAATTAAATTTGATATTTTTAAAAATCATTAAAATGTTAATTGCATGACATGTGGATGAAAAAAAATTAGAAGTGGTTCTAAAACAAGAGTATTTAGAACCTTTTTCACTCTCTCTCTCTTATTTTTTTTTTAATTTTAATAGGGGAGTTCTAACTGAAGAACCTCCACTGGAGGTGGTCTTATGTGAGTGGAGCATGACAAACATTTATGTCATTCACTCGGCGAAGCTTACGTGAGTAAACTGTGACATATGTTACCATCATTCACTCGGTAAAGCCTATGCCTTAGGATATTTTGATACGTTGATATCAGTCAGTAGACTGTTTTTCAGTTGCCGGGCTGATCTTTCCTAGTAAGGGTCGATGACCCTTCAGGACTCTGTTTAGTTTGGTTTTGATGCTTTCTTGATGATTTGGATTCGATTTGGATTCAGTTCTTGATGACCAAACTTTTGATTAAACTGAATGTTGGTGTACTCCAAAAATGGAATCCTCGCGCCTAAAACGTGTGAGAGTAGGCGGTGCCCTAGGTCCAATATGCCTACGATGATGCCACCTTCTAGAATCACATCCTTCCTCTATAAATAGGTGACCTCACATTTGGTTCTCACTTCTCTACTTTCTCTCTCTATCTCTTCTTTGCTTTTGTTTTATTTACGATCAATCATCGTGTGTCAGCGTGATTTTCCAATTTACGTGGTTTTCTCCGCCTGTTCTTGAGAAAATGATATCTTCGATCCGAAAGTATTCAAGAGGAAAGAAGGAAAATGATAAGCTCACTACTCAGAGACCAGATCGGAATCTCTCTGGCGGCGCGAGTTCTGTTGATGACTCGACAAGGGCTCATCAGGATGCTATGAGAGATACTGCTGGGTTGGATTTCAATCAGTGTCAACTGGTCCTTTATTCTGAGAAACAACTCAGGGAAGACAGGGATGGACAAGGTTTGGTTGACTAGGAAGACATTGTTGAAGATGGCACTGAGGAAAATACCATCATCACTATAGTGATGATGCCAAAGAAAATGCAGGCGGCATAAAGTATGCAGAGGAAAAACTTAATGCCATAAGGAATCAGCTTGTTCATCTGATACACTACTTTCCCGGTGGGACCTTTGAACAGCTTCATGCACTACATCCAGATTTCCTTTTGTCATCTGTAGTAGAAGGGCAGAAGTCGGTAGACTATACTTTGAAATTATTAAAGTGTCTTTGATAAGTTTTTAGTTGGCTTTAAAGAAATCTCATCAAGTTTTTGGTCGGCATACCGTACTTAGAAAAATTTGAAGTGCCTTTCAACTTATGGCAGTAGTCGGCCAAATATTTGATCAAAATATAGTTGGTATGTTACCTTATCCATTTGTCTGTTTAGTCATTGGATCTTAGCGTATGATCCGTTAACCAATTTTTGAATCATGACGTTGTTATAAGATTGTAGTTTGTGAGTATATGTATGTGTTTATCTACAAGGAATTAACTTTTTGTAGCTAGCGTAGATATCTACGAGTCGACGAGTCCATGTTTAGATTTTTTAGTCGTTTGGCTTGTTAATCGCAACGAACATGACATTTCAGACTCTCGTTCAGTAGAGTGGATTTATTGTGATGAGCGCAAGTGTCGATCACTCGGCTAAGGTGACCATGACAAGGGTGGCTGTCATTCACTCGGTAAAGTATCAGAGTGATCGTAGCAAGCGGTTCTGATGTTCACTCGCCCGAGTGTCTTTCTGTCTTAGGAAGGTTTTAAGTGAATGTGACAGACACAGTTATCACACTCGGAAAAGCATAAGAGGAATTGTGACAGGTTGAAGTATCATTCACTTATCGAATGGATTTTTGCGTTAGAAAAATTTCAGTGGATTGTGACATGCATTACTGTCGTTCACTTAGTCAAGGATTTTGCCTTACAAAAATTTGTGTGTGTATATTTTTTTTTTTTGTTATAGCTGGACCCATTAAGAATGCATACATACCCCGAGGAAGATTAAGCCATATATAGTTCTCTTTTATTTATGATGAGTGAAAGTGACGAGTTAGCGTTTGATGTTGTCACTCACTCGGGAAGTTCACTGAGGGTTTCCTCAGTTGTAGTAACATTTGAGGTTCATGGAGTTCTATGTCCTCGGCATGGGTATGCTGGACGATGTCTCGAGTCTGTAAATGTATGATTTGACTACTTGGACAATCTTGTAAGGACCTTCCCAGTTGGTTCAAAGCTTTCATGCCCTTGTTCCTTTGTTTTTTCGAACACCTTGTGTAAGACTAGATAGTCGAGTCCTAAGGGCTTTGCTCAAACCTTCTTGTTGTAGTAGCTCTTGGAAAGATCTGATAGTTCTGAATCTGGAAGAGTTCTTCGTCTCGGCGTTCTTCGATTTTATCTAAGGCGTCAAGCATCATCTCTCTGTTGATTTTCGTATGCTGAGGCATTTTTTCTCGGTGCAGACTGGTCATGTTGACTTTGGTGGGAGTCATTGCTTCGACTCCATAAGCTAGGGAGCATGTTTTGTTGGTTGCACCTTTTGGTGTCGATCTGTGCGACCACAAAACTCAATTCAACTTGTTTGCCTAGTAAACTTTCCTAAGATCGAGGTGTTTCTTAATACCATCTATGATAATTTTGTTTATCACCTCAGATTGTATGTTACTTTGCGGATACCTTGGTGTTGAAGTACTTAGCCGAATTCTCCACCTATTGGAGAATCCCCTGAAGTAGTTTGATGTGAACTACAAGCCATTTTTTGTCACAAAGACATACTTTGTATTACTGGCCAAACTCTTTAGATTGTGGTCCTAGTATCCAACAAGTCTATGTCTCTATTTTGAATATCGTCTTATTTAAACTTTATTCCTCCTTTAGTTATAGTCAATGACTCGATCATTTCTAGTTCCTAAGAACATGCTGCATACTTCGAGTCTTAATAGATTTAACAAGTCTCTAAGCCACTCAATGTACCAGTCAAATCATAACGAACTTGTCCCAATCTTTAAGTTGTTCGTCCTGCCAAGAGTCCTAACAGATTGTTATGATTCTTTTGTCCTCCATGGACAATAAGGTTCATGATCTTAGCAGAACATAAAGTTCATGATCTCAGCCAGAACGTCCCTTTTACCGACCACAACCTTTCCCGATTTTGCCATATTACGATCTTAGTCCATACTAGACTAAACCGCCTCATTCTTAACTTTGGTCCATTACCAGACTTTTGTCCATTAAAGAACTCTACACTTTTGTTACCAATGTTTTACTTTTGTTTCGGGTTTTCCGTTTATAATGATTTTGAAAGTATACCTTTGTAAATCAAAAACTTACAAACATGAAAAATGTCGGTCAAGATGTTGAAAAGATAACTATAACTATTTAAGTTTCAATGTTGTCACAGTTTCAAAGGGGTAATTAACGAAATTAAAGATACTGTTTAGACTAAAGAGTAAAAAGACAACATAACCATTTTATCCTAAAAAAAAACACGTAACCATTTTTATTGATATTAACTGAGAAACAAAAACATACTGACATCACATACTCATGTCTACATACAAAACACAACACTTCTCACATTCTCCTTGCTCAACGATATATGCGATCGGAACCAAAACGCTGAGGCTCACCTTTGTGCGGAGGCGCCGCAGATGCGGTGGGCAGAATAACAGCTTCTCTCTGGGCATCAACGAACTGCCTCATCGTCTTTTCATCGACTCCAAATGCTATTGCTAATGACGTCAGATTGAGACTCCTTAGTAGCGAGTTTGATCCAACAAGAAACTGAGGCCGGTTCTTGTGAGCCGATGTGGTGAATCCAACAAACTCAAACGGTGCGGTCCGAGATGCTATCTGGCAAAATGCAAAGTAGCGAGGGATCCAGAACACATCTCCTACAGAAACTCTCATGTTTATAGCAGAAGTTCTATTTGGAACCACGACCTGAATCTCCCCATAACCGGACAAAACGATGCCGTATTCTGTCGCTGTTGGGTTCATATGGAGAGCCATCATCGATCCCTAAAAAAGGTTGGAAACTCGAACGGTTAGTTCCGGTCTATAAATTATAATTGGTTTCATCTGAACCGAACCACATTAATCAACTAGAGATATTCGGTATCATTTTAAATGGGTTTTAAGTTTTTTTTAACAAAAGATTAAGAAAATATAAAAATTTATATAATGTATTGTGGTTACACAAAAATAGCTAACATTAAATAATATTATTTCAACCAATAAAAAAATATAGAGTATTTTGTGATTCATATTAAATTTTATCTAGCAAAATGAAAATATCATTTATTTTGTAACAAAACCAAAATCCTTAAAAACAAATTAATTTGATATGGAGGGAATATGAACTATACCGCGGTGAGATTTACGAGATAAACGCCTACGCCTGAGTATTTGAGAGGCTCGTAATCATCATAATCAAGAGCTTTACTCCACCCATAGTCGTTTTTGAAATCGTGTTTACGGTCATAAATGTTATAAGAGTCCTCGCACTTGGAAGATCCTGCACCCCTGTTCTTTTTTTCTCCCGTTACATCCAAAATCGAGCTTACTATGTTTTTCCAAGACCACCATGGATTGTATTCTTGTTCTTGAGAGCTTCCTTGTTCCATCTCCAAAAGTTTCTTGAGATGATTATGTTTCTCTTCACCTCTCAACCCCAAGAACTCGGTCCACATTGTGGGAGCATGTTCCGTAATGTGTACAATTGGGCCACGGACTTGACTCCTCATCAGCTGTTGCAGCTCCGGTTGAGAAACCTAACATAAGCACAAGACCAATATGAGAATGAAATTGAGGGGACTTATATGAGAGTTTCAAACACTAGTTTCTACATTTACCTCAGTAAATGCATAACAAAATTCTTTTTTTTTTTTAAATATGATTTTCTCAAATAGCTATTTTCAAATTTTTGTCACCAAAATAGCAAAATTTTCAATATATATATATTTTTAGAAAAATTTGAAACTCCACCCCCAAAATCCTACAAATTATTAAAGTAGATTAGTTAACCTAAAAGTATAAGTATATTTATCTCTCGTTCTTGAATGCTATTTTATGAAAATAAATTTAAAAAAAAAAATTATCCTAAAGAATTATCCTTTTTTTTAAGGAGACATTTCAGTGTTAAGTAAACAATTATAAAAGAAACTTGTTATTGAACACAGGAAAATAATCGAAAATTTAATAATCATTTAGGTTGGACTTGTACTAACGTTGAGTGCGGAAGTTAAAGTGTCGGGATCAAAGCCGGCAAGAACAGACGATGGACCTCCACCAATATAGAACGGCTACACAGAAACAACAAGTTAGCCATACATCAAAATTCTATATAAAATTAATGTGACGTTGATTAACTCGAATTCGATGTCAAAGCTAAGTTAAGTACATGATAAGTTTCGAAACCAAGACTCTGCGATGGATCAATGCTGCAAATGACATGAAGGCGCTGGCCTCGACCTGTGTTGAGCAAATAAAAGGCAGAACCAGCTGGAATCCAGTAGATGTCACCTCCTTTCAATCTCTTCTCTCCGAACTCGTCTTTGCATATTACTCCAAGTGTTGCTTCACCTGCAAGTAAGCATGTATGTTGAGAGCGAGAAATTAATGAGTTATAGAGAGAAAGGGAGATGTGAGGGAGAGAGAGGGAGAGAGGGACCTTGACGAATGAAGATGAGGAGGTTAGAGTCAAGATACTGAGGGACAAAGAGGGTTTTAGGTTCCATTGTTAGAAACCCAATGTGCATTGGTTTCTCAATGATCCTTCCTCTTGGAGATATCACAACTCTCATCTCTCCACCTTCTGATTTGATCACTTGTCTCGACTCTTTCATCATGAACCCTCCTTTTCCTATTTCTCCTCCTCCTCCCTGCTCTTCTTCTCCTTCATACGAATCATACCCATTTGATCTCATCATCATAACTCCTTGGAAGAACACAATCAGAAGCAAAAACGTGAATATTCTCTTGTTTTTCTCCATTTTCTCACTCTCGCTCTACCTCTCTGATGATTCAGAAATGATTTACTATGTTTGTAAGAAGAATGCATGCGAGTATGTGGAATAAGTAGGAAGAAGGAAGATGACACGTGGGCCACATGCAAACATTTGGAGCTTTCGTGTCTATACACGCAGTTTCTTTTATTCCTAGAGTCACATAATCGTTTTCTTTCCAACCTCTCACCTCGTCAACTCTTTTTGGATTCCTTATACCATCTTCAATGATTTAGAAAATTTTTGATGTTTTAAAATATAAGATATTTTGATATTTTTAAAATATGTTAACTTTATTAAAAATTAATTAACTAATAATAATTACTGTATTATTTATAATTAATTAATTTATATTATTTAATAATATTATCTTTTAAAATGTAATTTTTTTAATTTTTATGCATCAAAACATTTTATATTATAAAACAGAAAATATCATTTTAAAGAAAAACATCAAAAAAGAAAAGAAAGCTTTTTTTAATAATGTCTAATTTCGAAAACACTAAATTATAAATAATATTTTCATAAAAATATTTTTTCTCAATTTCTTGATGTTTTACCTCATTTTTTGTTAAGTTTTTATAGAATTATTTTTTATATCTATAAACTGAAAATTTATTTATAATTAAAAAAATATTAACAATTTTCATAACATAATTATAAGTTTATTTTACTCTTGTATCTTTAAAAAATATTATGAAACATAATGAAGCCTTAATTAAAATAAAATAATACTTAAGTAAAATTTATAAGTTTTATAAATAGAAACAATTATTTTTGAATTAATAATAAATAATAATAACATAATATATTTGAAATTATTTTTAAAAATAAAAATAAAAAGAACTATAGAAAAAAACATAAACTCACTTTGAGTTGATATTATTTTGAAGAAAAAAAATGTAAACCATTAGAGATCTTTGCTGCGGATAAATATTAATTACTTAAAATTAGAGATAAATAATTCTATAATTATTCGGTAACAAAAAATAATTTGTTACAGTAGTTATATTTCAAGTTTGAAGTAGTTCGATATAAATTTTTATTTCAATATAAAATTTGACGTAGAATCTTGTGAAGGATTATTTGAAAATTAAATAATAAATATCTTTTTATTTATTATTCTTTTTATTGCAAATAAAATATGATAATTTTTTTAAATAACAATAAATCATGTTTATGTTCCCAAATTAACATCAAGAACAAACGTTTAAAAATTAGGTCACAATAATATGTAAATAGGGTACAACAAAAAATCTAGTTTTTTTTAACTCTTTTCCCAATCGACAACGTTCTTAACTTTAATGGTTCTCAGCATCCAATATTTTTTTTGGTGGAGGTTTATTTCTTCTTTCAACATCATTTTACTTTGTTTATCTTGCGAGTTATTTTACTTTCTCACGATATGAAAGAAGTTTTTGAAATACGGCAAAGCCCCCGTCTCAATTTTGACTATGATACATAGTTAAGTTGGCATATGGCGTTTTATCCGGAGTGGAGGTGAGCCAGATGAAGAAGGAACTCCGGTATGGGTCGATGTTTAAAATTTTTGGTCGGAGCTTACCGACGATTTTCCCTTTTTAATCGACAGTGCTTACCATCAAGATGGAGGCGCATGATTTTGTATGTTATCCTCTACCATCAGACATGGAGGTATGTCCGATGTAGTAATCATTCCGAAGGAGTAAAATACTCAAAATCGATAAAGTCAGATTTTGAAGTCAAGCTTTTGGGAATTAAAACATTTAGAGGAATCTTAAGTTTTCATCACGAAAACTTGACATGATTTGAAAAAAATTAAAGATTGGTCGAGTATCCATTTAGTGGTCGAGTATCCATTTAGTGGTTGAGTCGCGGGCAATAAGGATCGATCGAGAAGTTTTAAAGTATAGGTGCTCGAAAGATTGATCGTGGGTGGACCAGAAGTCAATTAAGCACTTGACCATGGTTAGACAATGTGGTTGATCAAAGGGGGACATTTTGGAAACATGGCATTTTTGGAAGCACTAAGTGATACAAGCACGATGGAAAATCTGAAATTGAATAAAAACACTGATTTCAGTATTATGGAATTTTTCAGGAAAGCCGTAGCTCGGAAAATATTTTACGTCAATATTAGAATTCAGTTTGGAATTTTTTAAAAATATTTAACTCATCAGAACAAGCGTAAAAAAATATTCGGGATTGATCACGGGTCAAAAATTTATTGGAAGAGTCAAAATCAGACAAATAGACCGAGAAGCTCGAGGTGGCTTGATCTGTGAGTTCAAGACGTGGTAGCAACTTTCTGGAAAGTTATCTGGCAAGGAAAGCACGAGGTGTTGCAGTACATGCAATCGGTACATGCAAGTAACATGTGGAGCACGAGGTGGATCGACCTGGTAGTTGGGTGTCGCGTTGCATGCCACCAGGCCATGCGGCCAGACATGTAGAGGACGTGGTGTCTCCTTGCATGAAGCAAGAACATGCATCCAGACATGTGGAGGACGTGGTGTCACCTTTCAGGTCACCCTAGTCATGCGAATTGACATGTGGAGCACGAGGTGTCGCCTCGCATGTGACTTGAACATGTTGATCGACATGTGGGTACCGAGGTGTCTCTTTGCATACAACTAAGACATGCATACAGACATATGGAGGACATAGTTTCCTATTGCATGCAATCCAGGTAATGTAACCGGCCATATAGAACACAAGGTGTCACCGCGTTTGCAACTGGAGCCATGTAGACAGACACACAGACTGCCACACATCTTAAATCTGATTGGCTGCTGATGCCTATAAATAGTCTTGACTACCCTCTCATTTCAAAACATCCAGACCTATTCAAAGTAAGTTAAAAATGTGAGAGAAAAAACTAAAATGAAAGGAAGAATTTTTATTTTTTTCGAGAGTTTTAGAGAGTTTCCGATGTCAGTTTCTCTACCAGTTTTGGATCAGCGCCTAGAGAAGGTTATGTTCAACTGAAGATCAGTCAAGTGAGGATTAGATCAGTTCAAGATTAGTCCAGTCCAGTCAAGTCAAGAAGTCAAGGTTGGGTTTGGCTAAGTCCTCTCTGATCAACCAACTGCTTATCGGTATAAAACACTGTGAGTTAGTATTGTTTGAATTCCACTTGAAATTTAGGGTAGTTTTGTGAGTTGGTTTTTTTAAATCTGGTAAACTTGCTTCATCATCTGCTGTTTTGGAGGTGTTAGAAGCGGGTGTTTGCAGAAGTCTTAACCCAACTTTCTTTTGGGGATCATTGGACGTATAAAACCAGTTGGTTGTCTCTGATTCAAAGCTCTGGTTGTTTCTGTTCCAGTATTCCCAGCAAGGTTCCATTGCATCACATTCGAGGCATTCAAAATCTTCAAATTGAGAATATGTGCCATTTTGGTGTTGATGTTGTTAGTTATGCGCTATGCTCCAATGTTTTGGTAATATTGGCTTGTTTTTTATTTGTTAAATCTCGTTTAAGACTTTGTTATGGTCTTAGGATTGGCTTTGTAGCCTTATTTTAGTGGTTTAAGTAGAAGTGTAAAAGATGATTCATTTAGAATAGTGGGATAAACTCAAATTCACTAAGGTTGAAAATGAAATGATATACGTCATGTTGCGTTGGATCCAAATGAGTGTTCCAAAATGCCGATAAACTGTATTATTATATATGCGGTAAAATCTCTTATGAAATATTAAAATCTGAAATAATTATTTTTCAATTATTTTTGCAAAAAAGAAATTTGGAATTCAGAAAATCATTCTTAAACTTGTAACAAGACTTTGTGAATGTAACGTGTATATTTAAAAAAGTATATAAATGTAAATGTGTAGGATATCTTTTGAACTCTTAGAAAATCTTTTCTAAAGTAAATATTTAAACTTTGATGTTTATTTATACCATATTTATGAAGGTTTTTCTAAACTTTATAAAATATTATAAATTTTTAAAAATATATTAGAAAGATGTCATACATATTCAATATCTTTTTCTAAATATGCATATAAATCAAATAAAAAGATAACATAATATATGAATGTCTTATACACTTTAAAACATGTTATACATATTCATGAATATATCCTAAACTTTAATCAGCTATTAAACATATTCATAAATATATATTTTCGTGTCAACGACATAAACAATCATATAATTCAAATTTAGTAAGTTCTTTATAAATTTAAATATATAAATATATTATTTAATATACATATAATTCAAATTTAGTAAGTTTTTTTATAAATATACATGCATAAAAGCTCTTCATAAATACACAAACTTGAATGCACATTTATAAAAACGTTTCATAAATTTTAATAATATATTCTTAAATTTTATAAAGATATTATACATGTTTACAAATGTTTCTCTAAATTAGCATATAACTAAAATTCATGAAAACTAAATACATATTTATGAAAGTTTTCCAAAATTTTATATACATGCCATAATTGTTTATGAATGTCACTTTAAGCTGTGGAAATAATTTCTATTATACATATTTAAGAATACATTCCTAAGTATACATAATTTAATAGTAGTAAGATATTCATAAATATTATACATGAAGATCTTTATAAATAAAAAATTAATAATATATTGTAAATAAAGATTTATGAAAGTTTTCTTTAATTTATGAAGATATTATACATATTTATGAATACCTTTTTTAAATTTAGGAAGACATTATACATATTTAGTAATGTTTTTTAACTATTTATGTAATCAAATTATCGATGTTATTTTACAATTGAGGAAGGTATTTGTAAATTTCTTTTGAAAAAATGTTTCTTAAAAAGTTCATTTAAAAAGTTTTTCTAAAATAAATTTTGAAAAGTTTTCTAAAAGTTTGTTTTGAAAAAGTGGAAATAATTTTTTTTTTTTTTTAATATGTAGGAACAATATAAAATTGTCATTTACTCTTTTAGTAAATGCCAAATTTTTCTATTTGGCTCTTGTGTGCTAATTTGAAAATAAATACATGTTTTAGGAGAGTGTTTTCAATTGAGAGTCTTAAGTGATTTGGAAAAAAATACTTTAAGTGTGTTTATAGAAGATTTTAGGTGAATTGAATAGTTTAAGATATTTTTTGATAAACAATTCTAAAATTACGAGATTAGGATTCTCTATATTTTAACTGAAAAACTCCACCAAGCACTTTAAAATCATCTGAAAATTCTTAAACTTCTAACATAAATTTCTTCCAATAACACTTGATTTCAGAGTATTTTACCAAATGACAAATTAGATAAAATTTTATGTTTAAATAATATTAGATATGATATTTCAATACAAATCACCTTAAATTCTTACTTTAACACACCTTCTTAAGAGTATCTCCAACTCCACTATATTTTTCTTTTAAAATATATTTCAGAATAAAAATATTTAAATGATACTCTATTTTTACCGTATAATAAAATAAAAATAAGTTTATACTATAAATAAAATAAATAATTTATTTTTTGTTCATTGTTATATTTTTACTCTAAAATAAATTATAATTGAAATAGAATCAAACTCTATTATAAAATTACTATATTTTTAAGTAAACTATATGGTAAACTATTGGAGATGGTCTTAGAACTATATTAGAGCATTTAAGATTGAAGTAAACTTTTATTATCTAGTTATTTCATTATTAATATAAAAATAAAACAAAACATTGAAGATTGTTTACTAACTTTATCACGCACCATTAAGATAATATATATATATATATATATATAAAATAATATTTCAATAAATATAATAAATTAATAAAATTTTAAAAAAATTGTATAATTCAAAATATACTTTATTATAATTACTAGATTTTCGTATCTTTGCTACGCGGTAATTTTTATTAATAGTGTAATTTTATTTTAAATGTTTTAAAATTATTAAAAATATCATAGACTTACTACATTGTTTTATTTCAATAAAAATGATGAATTATTTATCTTTTCTTGCGTTTAGTATATTTAATTTGCATTTGTTATGAATATTATGATGATGCCCATTATGAAAACTCTTTGATATACATGTTTCCCAAACTTTACTTATTCTCCAAGTTATACTTTTTCTCCAAGCTATTGTATTCAAATATAAAGGATTGTTTACTCATGAATAAAACACACTAATTTGTCTTTCTGTTATATAATTACAACACGTTATCAGCACAAAGCTTTAACGATCTTGAGTTAATAGGTATAAATTTTCATTATGTTATATTTTTAGTCTATGTCTAATTATTCTTCAAATCATGTTTATTATCAATTCAGGGTTTATAAGAATGAATTCATAGTTCATATACATAATCAACTGGTTGAGTTTGAAAGTTTTAATGGATAATATTTATTTGACCTTGTTTTAGGAATGAAAATCATTGTATCACTTTGAGGTGATCATATCGACATTATAAAATAAATTCCATCTCGTTAGTTTTGATATCTATATTCATATTGTTTGTCTTTAATTGACACCATGATTATTTCTCAACTGTTTGCATATAGTTTGCTTTGTATATTGACAATTATTCCATACAAATGCATATCATTATTCTCCAAAGTTTGAATACTATTATAGCTGCATATAATATTACGCTTAACAATAAAAGCATATTGTTATTACGGCTACATATAATTTAATGTAAAAGCATATTGGTTAATGTTCCTAAAAAGCATATAAAATTTATGGCTGCATATAGATTTAGTTTTACACATTTTAGTATATTTCTACAAAGCATAAAAGATTATATGAGATTGTAATCAGCTGAAAACTTGAACGGTTGGATCTCCAATCTCTGTTACACTTTTCTTTATTGAGATAAATATTTATTTTTATTTTTCATGCTTTATATACAAGGTTAAATGAAATTTGATTAGATAAAATAAATTCTATGATTATATTTTTATTACCATTTTATATATGGGAGTTTTAAGTTTAAAACTTGACCATAGAAGATCCAAGGTATAACATCAGAATGTGATACCTAAAGTTCATTATGTATTTTTATTTAAAGATTATAAGACTTAAAATCTGTAAATAAATCTCAACTATGTTGGATGTTAAATTTAAAATTAAAATTTATTGAAGAGAACTTTTATGATAAATATATATTGAAAATTAATTTTTTTAAATAAGTAATGTTGTCCAACAGACACATGATTGAGAAAAGAGTTAAAGAAGTTTATAATTGTATCTTGTCTTCTTGAGACTCAGGAAAACAATGAACTACTGATGTAAAATTATAACTGACGTCTAGGAGAATATGATACTTTCTCTTGAGGAGAATATGATACTTTCTCTTGAAGAGAATATGACATTTTGTATCGAGAAAGAAAATCCACACAAATAGTGTTGGTCAAAAAAGTATCCATAAAAATGGTTGTAGACGTGACGAAGGATATAAATAAGGTCAAGAGCCAATTAGTTTTTTTTATAGGATTCATACTCTCACTTGAAGTTAAGAAAATAAAAATGGTAATAAACAAGAGATATGATTCAATCATCTTAAGATGAACTAAAACTTATGTGAGTATAATACAAGGTAGTACTATAAAGTTTATTGAAGGTTTAACTAGAAGATATATATAAATGCTCCAAAAGAGCACATAAATATTACTATACTTACGCTTGCTATTTAAAATCTTTAATGATTATATTTTTGTAAGTCTCAAAAGCTAGAAGGATTGAAGAAAGAATACATGATCCATGTTTGGTATGTTGTTGATTCTAAAATGAGATTCAGTCGAGATTGATTAACAAGTAGTGTTATCATCTCGAGGGAAAGAGATAAAGAATTTCACATATTATAATAAATGAAACATCTAGAAGATTATGTTTACATTCCAATTGGTTTGATTAATCATTCTTAAATTAAATCTTTGAAATTTTGAGACAAGTTATGCTTAGAAACTAAGGGAAAGAAATATTAAATTTATTTCAAAGTAAAAGTATTACTCAAGGGAATAAAATTATATAAGAGAAAGTAAATACATCCTCTTATAGATTATAAAGTAACTACGTCAGGTCTCCCATGTGCCTTTCTTTATGTGTATTTTTATTTTTTTAATTTTATTTTCTTATTGCTTAAATGCTTTTGTACCCTCATACTAATTTTTCTTGTTATTTGTAAAGACATGAAATATTTTTCAGTAGTATATATCGTACTTATAATTTTCTTTACTATTTTTCGTATAAATAGAAAAGTATCATGAAAATATTTGTGAATTTTTACTCCTAAAATTATATGTTTATTAAATATAAAATAGTTAACTGATAATTATATGTTTATTAAATATAAAATAGTTAACTGATAAATGATAACTAATGCAATTACCTTGTTATTTAAGTTTTAAAATTTTAAAATATTCATGTGACTGAAAATATTTATCACAAAAAAAAAAATTTGCTGACATATTTCAGTATTTCTTTAATATATATATATATATATGGGAATTTATTTGCAAATAAGTTTGTTATTTTTAATTATCATTATAAAACCAAAATACAAAATCAGTTATAAAGAAGAGTTAGGAACTAATACATCTTTTTTTTAGTTTGATTTTTCACTGAATTGAAAATATCCAATAAATAATTGATAATAGTAGAGTCCATACAAATATAGAAAATCTATTGTTTGAGATGATTTAAGAATTTATTTTCCATGTATCATCATTACATTAATATTGAAAGAAAAATGATGATATGGCTTAGTATAAAATATGACATAGATCTCAACTTATTATCGGTGTACAATTTTATTTATGAAGTTTGTATTTTGGTATAATTCTTAAAGTATAAAATAACTTTTATGTATTATAATTAATAAAAATAATATTTAATAAAATAACTATAAATATTTAAAAAATTGCAGTAACTTTAGAATTTAAATAATTAAATTTTTGTAGATGATTATATTTCTATCACTAGTAATTAATTTTAATATTTGTATTTTAATTCTATGTGGGAACAACTAATTATGTTTTCAAATTATTTATTTTTTCTTATATAATCGTTTTAAAATATGTTCGTGTAACAGATATTATTCAATCCCGTGAATTAATTAGTAAATTATTTTTTACTTGAATATATTTTAAGTAAAATTAATTAATAGATACATTTAATTTATATTAAAATTAGATAATTTCAAAAATAAATTAGAAATAATTATTTTATTTTTGTATGCTGATAAAAATAAAATCTAAAATTTTGTTAATGCATATGTTGAATTTAAGTTTAATAAATAGATAATTTTAAAAAATTATTATCATTGTTTTTTGGCGCAGTAAACCTTCTAGTTATGTTTTATTGTTATTTGTTTATATTTGGGTTTCACAACTTTCCTATCAGTCATTTATTATAGAACTTTCCTACATAAAAGCAGCTAAATTGAGACCTTCTTGAATGTCCACGTCAGACAAAAATTCTAGCTAATTAGGAAAAGCCAATTGTCCACCTCAGCAGATCCTTCGTTATTTAGTCTTTGTCGATGTTACGACTCTCCCTTCGGCTTCTGACCTTTTCCACTTCTTCCTTCAATGTGCATTGAATGAAATAGTTGAAGGTTTATTAATAGAGAGAATCATAGGAAAGTTTAGGAGGTATCAAATTTAAAAGGAAATGAGCCATGACAAGGTCACGCTTGAATCGTATCCTCCTCCAGATTTTTGATATCGTAATTTACTTTGATACTGTTTTGATTCTTTGCGTTAGAAGAATAATTTTTTTTGATTAGGTTTCCAATCTCAGTATACTCCTCTGGAGAAATCTTGTGTCGTCACGAAGGATATCCATCGTATCCACCACCTCAGTGATATATCATGATGAATTATTAATGATTGGTTACAATTATTAATGATTGGTTACAATTATTAATGAATTGATATATCATATGAATTATGACTTAGTTGAATTTACATAGGATTGAGATACATGTCTTGCTTTATTTATTTCTTGGTTGATTAGTTATGGATTACATGCCTTAGAGATATTAAGATGATTGATTGCTTGGTAGATGGTAATGATTATTGACTGTACAGGCATTCTGTTGTTGTTGGTTGAGTTTGTACTAGGAGATCCTCGGCCATATAGGCCGATTTCATAGTTAGTGTTGTGTTTAATACAAAGGATCCTAGGCCATATAGGGCGGATTACTAGTACTATTGGTTATTGTCGTAAAATCCTTAGTGTAGTTGAGTTTTGAGTAGGAGTCTTGTCCCTTAGGTATTTCCTAAGGATAGTGTATCGAGTGTGTATTCCATATAGTATTTGTGTAACCCACCATGCTAGGTAGGTTTGGGGGTGGATTAGTGTTTCTTAGAACTTGTATCCAGCAGGTTCAAGGAAATCCCTTATTCGCTGGATCTGGATGACTCAGAGAGACGGGATCATGGCCAAGGGCTGAGTGTTTCACAACGGTGTAATGTCACGCGGTGACCCGATTGATTGTGGGCCACGGCCGGTTGAAAGTTCCTTCTCCTAGCTTTTGTGGTAGAGAGATAGGATATTTCTGATGGAGAGGATGAACACGAAGTTCCTTCTCCTAGCCTTTGTGGAACCCTCAAGTTAATGTTATCACCGAGATACAATGTTGACTTAGATCGAGTCATGATTGTTAGATTGTTAGGGATCCGTTTGAGTAGTTGGTCGTCTGGCCAAGGTTGTTACTATTAGATTAAGGTTGAGCATACCTTAGTCGGTGTGGTTTAGGGATTAGCTTTAAGCTTTGTTTATGCGCTTAGGCTAGATTGATGTTATTTTTGGGTTGTCTGGGATAACAAATAGGTTTTGGGTAGAGGTAGCCAATTCACTAAGTGACCTTACGTTGCTCACCCAACTCTCGTTGTCCTTTTTGCAGGAGATCAGGTTGTAGAAGATTGGACGCATGGGCCACCGGAGTAGTTTTGCAGTGCATTTGGCTAAGGTTTGATTCTTAAAACAATTTATGTTTCCGTTGCGTTTTATTTGGGTTTGGGATCCCTAATCTTGAAAATGATTCTTCAAAAACTTAGAATTGAATTTAAAATTTAACGGATCTAAGATGATATTGGTTTAGTCCTGAAACAGTCTTCAGATGGAGATGATGTCGAGTGTATCGACAAAACGAAGCAGCTAGCGTATGAAAACATTTTGTTATAAATCACAAAAGTCAGGTTTGCTTGATTTTTATTTTTAAAATTTTATTTAAGTGTTTTTTTTTTTTTTGATAATTGATGTATTTTGAACTCCCATATTAGTAATCTGATTTAAAAGAAAATAATATTATTTTTGGTGTTTGAAAAAAAAAGCAGGAATGGCCGTCAGAAATTCCTCGGATAGTTGAAGCAAAGAAGAAAAGCAAATGGAAACAGAAGCTCATATAAGTATTGTCAACTATCTGGAAGGAACCGTACCAGTATGGAATTACAGTGTTAGTAAGAATGATCGGACAACATTTGACATCACCAGTTACGCTCCTGGACATGAGGTATCTTGTAAGACTCTTTAGCTAGTTAGAATGATTAAAATACTCAACCGATTTTTCAAGTTCACTTGATTTTCTAAATTATTCAGTTTTTATCAGGCTTAATATGCCTTAGATTTTGAACTTTCTGATAAAATGCGGTCAAACTCGGTTTGGATATTTAGTTTGGGCCAGAGAAATACAAAGAAAACAAGTACAGTTTTGACTCAAAACCATAAAGATCGATAATTTGGAACTCAATGGTCGACCGAAATAAGAATCAATAAGAGCCCAACAGTGACATGTCTTCACATATAAGATGGTGGTTTGCTCCGGGCTACATATACTAGGAATTAGTCAGCTATATAATTAAATTTTAGAGGCCTAAAAATTATTTTTACTTTACTCAAATAAGTAATCAAACATATGTCTATATTTACACTAATAAACTAATTATTAATACTTATATATTTATTTTATTTATTTTTCATCATATTTTTTTATTATCTTTTATAATTTAAATTCATTTATTACCGTAATTTCTTTATATTTTGATATTTTTTGCTGTTTTTCTATATTTTTATTAAATATTTTTTGGTTAATATTATAGGTTTTACATTTTTTATATTATTCTATCACTAATAACCTCATCAAATGACTTTTTTAATTATGTAACTAGATTCTGACCTGCTCTTTGAAAGGGCGGGTATATTTTTGTTTTTTTTTTTTTTATAAATTTAATTTTTATATTTATATTTTTATTTGTAATCATATATATGTTTTTCTTTGTAATAATATTTATCTATAAATCTTAATCAAAATCTATTTTATAAAATAATAGCAACTTAAAAGTTGACTGGACATACTCTATGTTCTTTGTAATCATATGCGTGTATGTCTTTTTCTTTGTAATCATATTTGTCTATTCTAGATCTTGTCTGTGTGTATAATGTTGGTTTGTAATTTTTTTGTTTTTTCTGTAAATAACATTTTCTGTAATTTTTTCTTGTATATTAAATTTTTTTAATTTATATGTTTGTATATAAATGTTTTTTTTTAAATTATTAGTATTAAAACAGTCCTAATGTATTAAAAATGATTAAGTATCTAAATTAGTCCATTTTATTTTTAGAGAATATATCTCAAATATAGTTGACAATAAATAAATTAACCTATTTAATATTAAAATCTAATAGGATTATTCTTTTACACTTGTTACATTTATATTGATATGTTTGTATCTATCTAAACTTAATAAAATATTTTGAATTAAAATTTACTTATAAAAGGTGTTGGTTTTAGGAATGGAATTATAATTAGGTTATAGGGTGAAAAAAATGTCAATTATATTGTTATCAAACATGTTTAATATGATTACTTAGAATTAGTTGTTACATTATATATATTTAATTATCACAGTGAAGAATCATGTACGCAACCGCGCCCCCACAATTATATATACCCGTCCTTTTACAAATACAAAGCGGAGATATTTTATTATGTAAAATTCTATTAACATTTTCAAAAAAATGTTAATTTGTAAGGATTTTATCTGTTTAAAATATTTTATATTTAAACTAGCGGTTTTAAACTCAATTTGGACCCGTGATCGAACCGCTAAACCCAGTAATTTGATATATAATACAATTTAGGTTTTAAGAAATATTAATTAATTAAAAGCTTAAAATCCGCAAAAATCGTTGAAACCAAAGGTTACACGTTAAACCAATGAGTGACTGATATGTAGTATAATTTTATTTAAATTGTTACTTTAATTTTTTTAAAAATTTCAATGTTTAAATTAGATATTCAAATAATTATTAATTTTATTTTTGTATTTTTATATGTCATGACTCCAACTTGTTATAAAAATTGTTTAAATTATATTTTAAAGTGAAAATGAAAATAATTTTAAAAATTTATTATATTTTAAATTTTTTTTTTTTTAATTTTAATATTAATATATTTATAATATATTAAAATTAATTAAACTACTAACCTTAGTTTATCCACAGTCAATCTAATAACTCAATGTCAAGATTATGTTTAAAACATTAATTAAACTATTGATCATATATAGTTCATTTCTATTAATTTTTGTAGTGAAAATAATATTTTTGAAAGTATAGTATCAGTATTATTGTATTCAAATGACATCATTTCTATTTATTGAACTTCGTACGTTTTGTAACTAAAGGTAGTCGACAGTTTTATAATACTGATATTTCGGAATTAAAGGGTGACGTTACTAAATATGCATACAACTTAGAAGTAGCTTGTTTTTAGTTGCGGTTATGGAATTTGATTTATTTTAAAATAGGTCCAATTATAATGTGTTGGTTAGTGCTTAAATAAAATTAGATACAGTTATATGAAGAGAATAATAAATGGCTCTTTAAATAGAAAGAATAAATAGTTGGACATAACATTTATCAATAGGTCACTAATCTTGTTTTAATAGAATAGATCATTTTACTTAATAGTTGGATATAAAACCAAAATATATATCAGTTAGAAAGAAGTTATAAATAAGTTTGTTATTTGTATATATCATTATTTGCAAAATACGAATAAATTTCTTTTTTTGAATTTGATCTGGAATTGAATTACAAATATCTAACCGAATAATGAATAATATTATAGGCCGTATAAATTTAGGAAATCTGTTGTTTAACCTCAAACCAAATTCCGATTTTTAAGTTTAACGGTTTATGAGATGATGGATCCAAAACTTTTTCATCGGTTTTCACATGTTCCATTTAAGTTGGCTCATAGAAATCACATTTTTTCCACATATTTCCTTCAAAAATATCACATGCAAAAGCAACACAAACATACTCTTTATTTAAATAACCATTTGTTGAATCAGTAACCAAAAGGCTAAGTATATGTAGTGTACGATTGGCGGATGTAATATGTCCATATTGTGGTGTGCTTCCAAGTGAATCAATCCACAGAGTGGTTTACTGTAACTATCATATACATAGCATGCCAAGGATCGTGTTGTAGGGAGCTGGTGTACCAATGACAGAGAAATTGATGATCTTAGTTATTACCCCGATGAAAAATTCAATCAGATTGTATCGAGCATTTACTCAGAGGATTCATTAAAGTCGGTGATGGTTTGAGTCAAAGGTTTCTTCTCTTGAAGATGGATGCCTATTTTCTAAGGTTTCTCTGAAAATAAGGTCGATTGAACCACATGTGTCAATGATAACTCTGGTGACTTCACATTTGTCAATAGTGAGTTTCACCATCAGATGATCATTATGGAGTGCATTGACGTCGGCGGTATCTTTTGGTGGGCCACTGTATTTCTGTTGTCACTGTTCTTTGGAATTCTTTCACGGATCGGACAGATTTCTTGCATGGTGATAATCCTCCCATAATGAAATGTATCCGATGTGATTGTCCGGCTGTTCCTGTTAATTTCTCGTGAATTGATTGAGTTGTTCTCTCATATCCCTCAATTTTTACTGGTTAAGTTTTTCCCTTAAGTCTATCTCCTTAGGTACATACATATCATTCGTGCCAAATTTTCGGTGAAGATCAGTTGTGTTAAGGTGGGATAGAGTATCATCTTGACTCTTCGTGCCAATCTTTTAGCGAAGGTCAAAGGTGTCGGATTGTGAAACCGTTGTGTTCTGATCGTTCCCACTGAGTTGTCAATGATCATTTGTATTGTATTGTCTGATTGTCCGAACTTGGCATTTACAGTTCATAGATCCCAAGTTTGTATGCTTGTATTGATACGCCGGTTGATATGTTATATCCAAGCCATCAAGATGCTGAGGTGCAACTTGTTCATCTTCTATAAGGAATTCAACTTGTTCATCTGCTATTTTTGACACCTTTTATACTTGATTTTGCTTCAGCTCTTGTTATTATTAGCAGATTTTGGCTTTAGGGTTAAGGATTTACTTGTCCATTGGTGAATGCTGCCATCAGCGCTTCTTGGAGATGTTTGGACTCTTTGGTATTGTGTCTCTTTGCCTTGGTATAGATCACAACTTGGTTCCATCGAAAGCTTGATGATCTGCTCCTTGGGAAATTGTTATGTGAAATATTGATATGTCTACCTCATTCATCCAAACGTTCCAATGTCTGTCCGGCGTTATAGTGGCTGAATGAATTTGCTGGGTTTTTTTGTGACAGAGTAGACGATATTCTTGTTCTTATTTGTATTGCTTTGAGAGTGGTGCTTCAATTCTTGATAGGTGTACACTGATTTCATTACTAGTTGTTTCATCGTGTTATGTTTGAGCAGAAAGGCATGCTTATCCTCTTCCATTGTGATGAAATTGTTAGTGCGGTGAAGGACTTCTTGTAGGGTTATGGTCTTGTTCACGTAAAGGTCATATCAAGAGTGTGTTGCGCAGAGCTTCCACGATTGTGTCGTCTGAAAATGTGTAGTCTGGAAACCACTCCCTTGAACTTCTGTATGAATTCCATGAGTCTCTATTTGAGACCTTGGGACATCTTCCTTAGATTGGATGATGATGATCCTTGACGCATAAACATTATATAATGTTTCAAGAACCTGGTAGAAAGATCACATAATATGTCGACGAAATCTTATGTCGTTCTGGAGAACCAGGTCAGGACATGCTTGTTGAGGCTTTCTACAAACAGTTGACAATATCCGGTATCATTATCCTCGTCTGTAAAGTGTGTTCATCTCATGGCTATGTTGAATGTGGTTACGTGAACGGTATGATCTAGATCGCTTGAGAAGAATGGGATTTGTATCTTGTATGTCTGAAGAATCTTGACATCGGTGATCTTCTTTGTAAAAGAAGTTTTTACGGTTTCATCAAGAACATGTTCGGTTTCAGGAGCCAAACTCGTTACTTTATGTATCTTTGGGCTTATATCTTTCATCAAACTCTGGAGATCAGCGAGTTGCTGATTCATTGCTTGGTCAACTCATTGATCTGTAGGGTTTGCGGCATGAAAGATCTGTCTTATTACTATGTCAGAATCGTTGTTATCAGCGACAAAAGGTGTGATGACAGCGTTGATGGAAGTAAGACGTCATTGGTTGTTTTATTAGCCTCGTCTTGTGTAACGGTCCATTATATTCTCCATCATCTCCATCATGCTGGTGGCATCCGTTGCCGGCAGGTCTCCCATGTGTTGGTTAGATTGTTTACAGTCATGATGATTAATTTTTTTCTTTGTGTTACTTTCTAATTCTCCAAAGACAACGCCAATTATTTAATCTGAATTTGGCACATATAAGTTGAAGGCAACAATTTGATGGTAAATTATATGATAGACATTTATTGATAGATCAAAAGACAAATTACGAAAGAGAAGATTGTAAAATTATAAAATAATGATATTTTCAACAAGAACGTGTAAACGATTGAATCCCTAGTTCTTGTACCAAAAGTGTGTGTTTGTCAATACTCTCTTTGGTTTCCCTTCCTCACTTTATATACTCGACCTCTTGCCTTTCCTATCTCCAAGTCGGCGCATACCGTAACCGACTTTGGACAATTGAGTCGAACTACGTTTTACTGAATTAAGCTTTACTTACTTGATGAGTCCTTTCTGAGAAATGTAATTCATCTCCAACACTGAGTTAGTTTGTATAATTTGTGGTTGTTATTGAGTCTCAAACTATGAAACTCTCATTCACTTTTTGAAGTTTTAATTAATACTTTTGCTTTTTAAAAAAAATATATTCTTGTTTGTAGAATTAGTGATAAGAAATGGCATGAGTCCAACGCTCAGGAAAATTTCAGAATAAAAATCTATAAAATCCGATGAAGAGGTTCTCTAACTGATGCTATTATGAAACTGGAAGGACTCAAGGTAGGTACTTTGTTTTTCCTTTCGGCTGCTTATGATAACAAAGGCACTACAAGTAAAGTAAAGCCAATTTGTGTAATAATTACAATTATATACCCTGATTGCCTTCAAACCTAATCTAAATAATATTAACTAATCGTGTTGAATTTTTTATTCAGAACTAATCGTGTTGAATTGATATATAGTTTAGGCCACGTCCTTTGACGGATTCAGAACTTTAGTCATTAAAAAAAAATGATATATAATACTTGCACATGATTGTCGGTGATTGTCACGTTTTTTCTAAACGAGAAAACTTTATAAATCATATTTTGGAAAAAATAGATACGTATACATATTTATATAAATCGATAATTTGGAAATTTTGGACCTAATCCCATTTATTTCCCTATATAATTCAAAAAGCGAAAATATTAAATCAAACTTCACAAAAGTTAGAGTTTCATCGTTTGGACTTTGAATAAACTTTCTCTTCTAACGGGACTCATTTTCACATCCTGTTAGGTGCTTACATTCTAGGTTATGTTGATGTAATCACTCGTTCGAACCCACGTTGGCTATATAATTTTTTCAAACCTAATAAACATATATATATATATATATATATTTTTTTATTGATTTAAAGATATCTCAAGTCTATTAAATGGTTCAGATTAAGCTCTAAAAAGTGCAGACTACAAATATATTCTCGTTTTTAATTTTCAAGTAAGAATTAAAACATTGTTAATTTGTTACATATCTGACTAGTCACACAGGTTTAATATCATAAAGTTGCTTAAAACGTGGATCTCCATAAAATCCGTCGGGAAAGAATTGGGAATCAAACAAAATTGAGATGTGTTTTAATTGTTTATTAGATTTTGATCCGCTCTTTCTAAGAGTGGATATATTTTTTGTTTGAATTTTTTTGAAAAAATAAATTTTTTATGTTTAAATTTTTTTCTGTAACTATATTTATGTTTAATATTAATTTAATTTGACATAAATAATCCCTTAAATAAATAAATTATATAATTAAATATTACAATTATTAATAGATTATAGACATAATATTTATCAATAGATCATGTTTATATTTTAATAGAATTGATGCTTTGACCACAAATCTTTAGAGGTATGAAGCAATTTTCTTCAAAGTTACTGTATACAAATTTATTTCATTTTTCATGCCACCATGTTGACACTATAAATCTATAATAGTAAATAATAATAGCTAGATTCAGAAAACATTCTTCTAATTTTCTTTTTGGAAATAATATACTGTTGATTAATTAATGTGATACTTTTATCAAATTATAAAACATTGTGATACTTTTTGGTCGAATTCAAAAGATCAGATTAAACTTTGTTCATTTACTTTTTAGGCCATAATTCGTAGTGGTAAGTAGTCATATCTACTTCATGCCGACAAATAACGAATTAACGATACACATACTACTATTCTTTTGCTTGTCATGGCAGTCACGTGTGATGCACATGATGTCGGTAAAATGCATACATTAGTTTTGGACCACTATTGATTTTGTTCTTTCGTTGAGTGTTTAATTAGACCATTCATATGAATAGTGTTGTTGTGTGTTAATTAGACCATTCATATCTGTCGGCAAACACAATTTGTGTATTTTGGTTTTAAACTTATACATAAATGATTAATATAAAATATGAGTTTTAGATATATTCGTCTTTCATTGGTATCTGAAATGTGTTAAATTAAATAAAGAATATCGAGAATCACATCATTAGAATCGAAAGATAAATTTTGAGAGACAATCTAAACACAATGATTAAGGTCAATAGTCCAAATAATTTTTACCCTTGAAAACACAATCATTAAAGCTGTTAGATTTTCATTTTAACATCGAGGTCGTTAGTTAATTCCATCAGTAACATTATTGACATTCTATTCGTCCACACATACATGAGTGCGTATACAACTATCATACACATATATGTATACAAGTTGTCACATGGAGCAAAACGCGTAGTGTCTTGTACTGGATCGCTAGAGTCTACTGGGACTTGTCATGTCTTCGTCGTTTCCTTAGCTAATGTATTTTTCGCCTTTCACATTATATTATATGCTTTCAAGAACTTCGAGTTATATATATATATTTATTGATAAAGTACACAACAAAACATATGTCAGACGAAAATGATACTGCATGTTCGTCGCTTCCCTCCCGGTGCGCCCGAGAAAGATTAACAAGGACCTTCTCATTCTTAAGCACAGGCCAGCACAATATTTTTACGGGTTTTAAAAGAGTATTTTAAAATTTATGTTTATTAATTTCAACTACAAATATAGGCTACCTGTTCTAAAGAAAAAAAAAATGATATACAAGATCCGAAGATAAACTAAGATTTTTATTCATAGATAATTTGATACTTTTGAAAAAATTGTAATGATAAAATATTTAGATATATATATATATATAATATTTTCAGTATTTTGTAAAAAAATTATCCATTAGTGTGTGTGATATATTTAAATTTTCTATATAAAATATATATAAAATCGGTCTGTTTAACTATTAAAATAAAAGACACATGAGTGTGAATTTTGAGACGCTTGTACTGTTTGTCTCCTAATTAGACGATCATGTTTAAGAAAAAAAAATTTCTGTATCATTTTAAGTGATGTTTTAAGAAATTTATTTTGTTTTATTTTAAGCAATATTTTTAAGTTTATGTAATATATTTTTTATTGGTTAAATTAGTTATAATTATTTTATTTTTTTTAAAAAAAATTCTTAATTAGTATGCAAAATCTTTTAAAATTACTTGTTTTGATAGAAGTAATGATTATTGATTGAAGAATTCGCAAAATGTCAAATTCTTCTACACCGAAACTCTAGCATTGTGCTGGTGACGTTATATTTGTCGGTAAAATTTTGGTTCTCTTGTTTATATACTAGATTTTCCATTCGGTGGTGGTTCGGTGTCTTTAAGACAATACTTTTTATTTCTTTATTATTGTAATGTTAGGGGTGAGTATAGATCGGATAATATTACTCCAATCTATTTGTTTTATATTTTATGTATATTTAATTTTTTATTTCCTTTATTTGAATATTTCAATATTTTGGATATTTATGAATATTTATGGATATTTACAGATATTTTTTCACTTTGTTTAATATAAGTAAATCTTAGAAATCTATACAAATTTATTTTTTAAATATGTTTTTACATAATATAAAATATAAATTAAAAATTTGTGAAACCATATGTTTTATAAATTTTTAAATTAATAATTTTGCTTATAAATCAAATATTTATAGAAAAATTATAGTTTTCTATAAAGATTTTATATTCTTTTCTATATAAGATTATATATTTTAAATTTTATATTTAATTACATATATGTATATCTATTTGTATAAAAATTAGAACATATAGCATATCCGTCTTTTTTTTAGTATTTCTAATTTATTTCATTTTTAACAAACATTTATTTTTAGTATTTGTTTTGATTCGAATACTTACGGATATCCAGGTTTTTTTTTAATCAAAGTGAAATAAATAATGAATTGAAACAATTTAACACATAAAATGCCCAACTGTAATGTAGTCTCTTTTTGCAGGTGGAACAAAAACATAACAAATTATAAAAAGTATATTTAAAAATTAACAAATATTCAAGCCATTAAATTTAAAATGCATCTCAATTAACTAGTTAGGAGCAGATTCTTTGAATCTTAATACAACCTCTCTTTTATCTAATATCCCTCATAATACTAATACGTAACATGTTTGACAAACTTAAAGCAGTTCCCTTACGTGCTTATACATGATTGGTTGACTTGGACATATTATTTAAACTTCCCATATCATATCCTTAGTCTTTAATATGAATATGGAAGTAACCACTAAAGCGCTTTAATGTGAGCTAATAATACCTAAGTTATGATCATGACCAAAGAGGATCCCACCACGATATTGATGAGTTAATGTTGTTGGTGTCCTCAAGGAATCCCAAATCATTGGTCACTTCATCGTCACCACTATCAAATGAACTCTCAAAGGACATATTATGGTGTCCTTCTTGTGCTGATAACTTTGTTTGTTCCCTTTTATATAACAGCTCTAGCAGATCAGATCTTTGGAGTTGCATGCTCACTAGTTCTACTTGAGTTTTAGCAAGTTGTGCTTGAAGCTCACTCACTTGTCTCTGCAAATGGTAAATTGCACCCGCACAACCGTAAACCGGATCTCTCATCCTAGCTCCTGCTTCATAAACCATGCTATTAACCGCATCTGTTCTTTGAGATTCCGGAAGTTCCTGATACCAAAAACAGAACAACATAATCAAATAATCTTTCACTAAAACATGATCTTCTAGAAGAGGATACAAAAGTCCTGGACATTTTGTGGAATGTGGATTGTAGCATAAATGTTGGATATTTGAAATTTTATAAATTATTAATTTAAATGTGTGTTTGACCATGAAGAAATCGTACATGACTTTTACAAAGGTGAATGAAAAGGAACTGTTGAGATAGACATGTAAATTATACATACGACTTTTTAAAGGGTTAGATATGTTTATTTTTATGTTGAACATGTGTATTATAGTGAGAGGCTGCATGTAGCTTTGAGGAAAGGCTGTTATTGACCTTTCATTCCCATTGTAGGGTCTGGTTCCGGTCACATGACTTATGAACCCATTATTGTTCAACAACTAGACTTTTAACAACTTTAACTTCCTTTTCACATTTTGAAAACAGATTATTTTATTTTTTTGATTGAGAAATGAGAGTTAATTATTTTTGTAGAAAGAACAAATCACTTGTGTTTCAAAAAAAAAAAGAAAAGAAAAGAAGAACAAATCACTTGGTATAATATTAACTACTAAAAGAAAATAAAACTCTTTTTTATATAGATATCATTTTATTAATAACCACAAGGTATAGTTTGTGTTAGTTTTCCTCATCATAATTTTGATGTAAATATTAATAACCCAATGTGAAATATCTGCTCATGTCACACGTGTGTGATGACATAAACAGAGGAAATACACAACATGTGACAAGTAAAGTACCTGCAAGAACTTAATAATGTTGCTAGCTCCAAAGACACGGTGGGCGATTGTGAACTTAGCCGGATCCGTCGGAGGAAAATACGGCGCCAAAACACATTTTTCGGCGCACCGCCGTCGCAAAATTTTGCAAGCCGCGCAAGGACTTAGCACCACCGGCGGTTGTGGCGGCTGCTGCGGCGGAGGTGAAGAAGTGGGAGAAGGAGAGCTGACGGGAATCGTGGTTTCGACAGCGACGACGGAGGCTGTAGGTGTAGCCGTCGAAATGCTACTGTCAGTCTCCGACTTTAGCATGATTCTTGATTTCTAGGGGGCTAAACTGATAATTTCTATTCTTTGGGTTAATTAGGTTTTACGAGCGAAAGTGTTCGGTGTGAAGTGATTTATTGTGAGGAAGATTGTGAGTGTATATATAGGGAGAAAGAGAGGAGAATGATAACGTGACGTCATATATTTGAGTTATGACGCGATTTTTTCATTTGGATTATTTTGGCAATTTTTTAAAATATTTTATTTTTAAATTTTTGTCATCAATATTTTTTTAAAAAAATATTAAAAAATATTTTATTAAAAAATTATTTTAAAATTATTTTAATATTTTTTACTTTTTTAAAGTTTTAAACTCTACCTTCAAAACTTTCATTCTTTAACATTAAAGTTGAACCCTAGACTAAGAATAAAATTGCTTATTCAAATTTTTAATAAAACTTTTTTGTCACTTTCTTAGCTCTTGTGATTGAAAAGAATCAAAGAGTGAATACACTAATGAATTTCTCTTTTTTTTTAGCAACGTTTGGAATAATTTATTTTCTTCCTTTACGGTGGCTGCTTAATTCTTCTTGCGCTTTTCCGTTTCAACGGTTGATTGACTTGGGCAGCTCAATTAAATTATTTCCACATTCGCATTTAGAGAACATTTCTACTGTTTAAATTAAATTATTCTCAAAGTAGTCTTTTATTTATTTGAAACTTTCTCAAAGTAGTCTTTAAAAGGGAGTAATCAGTTCCCCGTTTACACATCATTTTCCTAATCTACTCATATTTATAATTAATCGGTGTGAATAGTACAAATTCATTCCTTATTATCTTTGATTTGTTTTAGGGTGCCAAACCATCCAAAGATGGATTAAAGACACTGTTGAGTAACTTGAGTTTCTAACTAGTTTTGTCTCCAACTCAATTTGAAACAAACAAAAATATTGCACGCTGGCATTAGCGAGTTAAAGTGATTTTCAATGTGAAAACCAAGTTACTTCGACAGGGATTCTCTACAAACAACACTTCAGTATCTAGTGACCTGTGAGAGAAAAAGATTAAATATGTCGATAATTACAAAAATGAAATATACTGACAACTATGCTCGTATGTCTTCTTGCTAATTTTTTCAGCTTGAGACAAGATTCGTCCATGCTTCTAGAATTGTAAGCAATGAAATATATCATCAGACTAATATTCGTTTTTTTTCTTCTGTTGTTACCATTGGTATCTGACAAGTACATATCGTTGGTATATATCTCCGCTATTATACATCTAGTATTAGTATCAGGACTAGACATTTTATCTGTTTAATTTAATTTTATTCATATTCATAAGTCTTCGAAACAAAGTAAATATTAAAAATTAATATCCGCTAAAAGTATAGTAAATCACAAAATGCTATAAAAAAAATTGAGACCTACATCCACTCTGCTTTGAATCTTATACATATAGATGTATATTTATAACTAAATATAGATTTCTAAATGTATAATCTTATATATTTACTATTTTAACATATAATTTTATTAAAATTACTTATAAAATATTAAATTAAGAAAATAATGTAAAATCCTTATAGAAAATTACAATTTTTCTAAAAATATTTGTTTTATAAGAAAATTTTATTAATTGTAAAATTTTATAGTATAGTTTCATTAAATTTTAAATAAAAATATTTTTATTTACTTGTATTGAATAAAGTAGATTTTTTTAAAGTTGTGTGTATCTTTTTTGGCGATAGAAATAAATTTTTTTATTTACTCAAATTTGAGGTGATTTAGGTAATTAGATTGAAATAGAAAAACTAACAAAACAAAGCATTCATCTTTCTTTTATCTTATTTAGAATATTTTCTTCATTTTATATATTTTATAAATTCTGGTATTATGATAGAAAAGGTTTTTAATATGAAGTCTAACTGTGCTGATACAATTATATCATCTTCAACCATTTGCGGCATGAATCATTTTTTCACTACAATGACTTAAGCTCTGATCTCTTCAACTAGTCATATCGTCAATTTTTGTGATTCTCAAACCCCTTTTCTCACTGTCGTCATGCTTAACCTGACCAGATTATATTCTATAAATAAACCTAACTTGACAGATTTTGATTAAAAAAGGTAATCTCATCGTTCATTGACAACTCAATCCCTTCTCCGCCTTTGGTATTCACAAGTGACATGAAGGAAGGTTGCATTCTCTTCTATGTTCTAGGCAATACCAAGACTACCCTGTGTGCATCACTGGTTCTATTCTGGCTCTATTAAAAAAATTGAATGCCAGCTCAACTAGCTCCGTTGAAGCATGGAACACGCTTACAACAAATTAGAAATACATGCAGCTAGTTAAGACAAAAGCTGCGCTACTTGGCAGCCGTGTTGATCATAAAACTCAAATCTAATCTATTTGTAGCCCTAATGCTTAATTTTATTTCAGCACGTGCTAGAAGTAGCCGCAAATCCGATGGTGAATTATTTGAAATACATTTATTGATTGCTCGAGAAGTGATAACAAAGCAAAAGATTATGGAATTGTAAAGAATTAATCAAATCAACAAGAACAAGAACAAGGTAAGTAGTGAAAATTCTAATTTTGTATTGAATTGTTTGTGTCAATAATCCATTCTCGTCTTCAATCTCCACCTTTTATAATCAATTTTTCTCCTTATATTTTCCAAGCCGATGTATTCTCTTACCGCCTTTTAATCAAGTGGACCAAGTTATGTTTTACTTGATAAACCTTGACAAGGGATGTAATTCATCTCTCATAATAAGCCCCCCCCCCTATTTATTGTGAGAAACGAAATCGATAAATTTTTAAGAGTAGGTTCTAAGAATAAAAATCTCGGTACTCGTCCTTCGAATTAAACCGTGTTCCATCTCGGCATGTTCAAGAGAACATGTTCGGTTTAACTGTGAATCATTCAGAATCATGATATATGATCACTGGTAATTTAAACCGTAAAACATGTCCCAGTTTACCATGAGAAGTGGAATATGTATCCTTGAAAATACGGAGATTGTGCTGCCATTTTAGGTTTATATAGTTAATGATTAAACCTCTTCGTTTATTGCGATGTAACCCTATAAATAAATAATTGTATTCTCATATGCTTTATTTTTTGCGATCTAAGGTAGTTCACTCTCAACTTTCTCCTCTTTTTATCATTTTTATTTATTCTTTGTCCTGCAGTCGTATATTAGTGAGAATTTTCTGATTTGCTTCAAGTTCTTAAATTGTTCTTCCTAAGATCATGGCTTCAGTCTGAAGATGCTCAATAAAAGGAAAGGAAAAGGTTACTTCCTCGAGCTCAGATCCAGTTATTTCTGGTGGCTTGCGTCTGGTCGATAATCCGAGAGACTTCACTAGAGTGACCTAGACACCGCCGATTCGGACTTCAATCAGATCCATCTAGTCTTATTCGTCAAAACATCGTTTCGATCATTAGGAGAGGGTCATATTTATGTCGACGAGAACGAAGATAGTGATGCCGAATTGAAGTTCAATCATCAAAGATAAGCTATCATCTCAGCATCTCAACCAATGATTCCGCTGAACTTGGGTCATCTCCCAGTCAGACATGGTGAAGACGAATCTCTAAATATGGGAACCAGTTTCACATATCTGATCCTTAAACCGCACCATGGGACGTGGTGCCCTCAGGTTAGGTACGCCTGCATCTATGACCCATGGTTTGAGAAAGACGCCAAATTTGGTTTCCAGTCTCATGCCTCATTACCACCTACTGCTATAGACGAGAAATAGCTTTATCTCAGCTAACCTTTCTGTAAATTTGATTTTTGGTTGCATTGATGGTGATAGCTAAAAAAAAGGCTATTGTGAGACGAGCCACATGGTTTGTGTATGACAAGATGCACTCAACCCATAACATTGTGCCCAGCACCCTTGCAAGATCCTGAATTGGTCTTGCAATTACTTTTACATGAGGCTTAAAGAGGCAGCATTTGTAGAACCATCGACTAATGTCTCAATGCTCTGGAACAATAATATTGGTAGTTAGTCTCTTCTTTTCTCCGTAATAATTACTGTTAATAACCTTTTCTTCTTTTTATAGTTCAGCATTCTCAATTCTTTTCTTATCCGCAAAACTTCTTTCAAACATAATCTTAGTCTGAGCTTGAATTCCCTAGAGTTGACCAAGATTTGAAGAGCAGAGAATCTGCCGTCAGTTCCAACAAATTGCACAAGGTACAATCAACTTTGCAAACTTACATATTCTTTATTCTTACTCATTGTCGATTTAATATTTAATATTTTACCTTTTCAGTTGACTGAGCTAGTGATATTCCTTGCTCACGAGGTCACGACAGACATCCAAAGACTTTAAGAGCAGTAATGGAATAAGTTCCCAATACTCTGATTCTTTCAATGAAAATTCTTCAGGACTTCCTTAGAATCCACTGCCGATTTTGAATAGCATGGAGTTAACCCAAACCGATCATGCGAATTTTTTTTTTGGGAAGCTTCTCCCAAAAACACCTCATACTATGTGAGATTGGAACACACAAGCATACCACTGGGGGACTTGTATTGTCAATTTCTTCTAATAGGTGGTCTCCTTCCCTCTTTTTGTTTTCTAAACCGTTGATGTGTAATGGGTTACGACGAATTAAGTGTGGTGTCGAGTCGTGGCAGTGCTTTGAAGTTCTGGTTGTGTGGTGGTAGTGAGTGGTTTTGTGGTTCGGTGTTTGTTGGATGTTGTCGCTGGTTTCGGATCTGTTTGAGGACTGTAGATCTGATTCTTCTCAGATTTTCTTAATGATTCAACTCCTTATTTAAGTCTTGTTTTCCTCTGTTTTTGCTTCATGGAACAAGTTATAACTCATTTCTCTTTCTTTTGTGAATTTCGTTTTTTTCTATTGCTCGGTTTTATGAGGTTGGTGGAGGTTTTGTGCGGTTTACTGATTTTCCAAACCACTCACTTCTCGAAGATTATTCAAGGAGAAACTTCTTTTTTGGGTTTGTGATGGTTGTGTGGCGTTATTGAAATTTTCTTTCTGCGATGGTCTGAAGTTTGGCGATGCGGTGATGGCAAGTGACAAATCTTTCCCCAAGACTAGGTTTTCAGCCTTTCAATTTAATTTGGTATCTCCTCTCAGATACGATCAGGGTGATCTGATCAGATTTGTATTCTTTATTTACTTTGATTAACCGAACTTAATCTTGGTCTTTAGTTTTTTTTTCAAACTTGAGGTGACATGGGTAACCAGACCGTAATAGAACAACCAATAAAACAAATATCTAGGAAAAACCCTTGCAGTCTTAGCTAAAGAATCAGAAATTCTATTTAACGCTCTTAGTATGTGAGAGATATTGAAGTTCGGGAAGCATAGCTGAAGAGTCTTTATCACCTCTAATTATATTGCAAAACTTAGTCATGAGTAAGGGTCATTTATCATTGCAATCAGATCCTTGCAATATGTCCCAAAATTCTTACATGTCGAATGTTGTATCATACTTTCCATCGCCCATTGCAGCGCTTCTAATTCAGTATGCAAAGAAGCCTCTCGATGTCTTAAGTTTTGCGTCCCCATAAGTTAAATTTTTCCCAAGCTGTCTATCCAAACCCAATTGTATCCACTAAACTGAGTTGTAGACGTCGAACCTTCCATCATACATATATTACCCAAGCTAGATGATTTTGCTGATAAAGACCATTCTTGTAGAGTTGGTGGACACTCAAAGATAAGCATGAGGAACAGATTCTTTGGATTCTCCACATCTAAGGGAATATTTATCACATTGCAGCGCTTCAGGTTCCTTGTCACCTGTACATGTCTTCCTTTATGACATCCTAAATTTTTTGGTAGAAAAGAGTCGTCATCCCGTCCAGACCTGGGGCTTTTTCTGGATACATAGCAAAAATTGCGAGTTTCACCTCCCATTTAGTGATCGGGTTGTTAGATCATCATTTATCTTCTCTGTGATTGTGGTTGATACCTCAGATAGCGCTTCTTCTATGTCTTCATGGTTAGATGACTCAAATATTTGCCTAAAAAAACTAGTAGTAATAACTACCAGTCTCTCTTCATCTTCAACCACATTTTCGATTGCATTTAAGAGCTTCATGATTCGGTTTCTTGCTCTCTTTTGCTTTGTTAGTGCATGAGAAAATTTTGAATTTCTCTATTTTTCTCGTAACCAGGGGGCCTTACATTTTTATCCAGAACATCTTCTCTGCTTTAAGAGAAACAAACACTTTCTTTAATGCTTCTACTAACTCCTTGGTTGTAGCATTATCATTCGAGTAAAGGCTTTCCATCTTCTCGTTAAGATCTTCCACCTGTTTTTCTGAATTCAAATGTTATGTCTCTTCCATTGGCTTAAGACTCTTCAACAACAAGAAATATGTTCCATAATATTTGTTTCCGACAGAAATTCTGAAGAATTCCAAACCCTCAAAAATAACTTGCCTCAATCCTTCACTATCCAAACAACGTTTATTAAATTTAAAAAAATTCAATGTTTTAGTTGGTTTCGTGAGTATGTTTGTTAGGATCAAACGATAATCCGAGCCCATAACCGCAAATACTTGACAGCTGAATGTGGAAACTTCTAATGCTAATTTTATTTTCAATCGCTCGATTTAATCTGTATCTGACAGTTAAACGTCTTTTTTTTTTCTTACCCACGATAGTAAATTCTAAATAAATGGAAACTCTAACATACCATATCCACTACTTATTGAAAACAAAAACTCATAAAATTTTAAATACCGAAAGAAACAATTCAGAGAAAAACCTTTAAACATATTTATTGAAAACACTTGTCGATAATTTTGTAGAAATTTCAGTATTTTTCAAGACCGACCATGATGGCCACAAAGGTTCGTTGTTTATGTTCTAGCTGATTTTATTTTATTTGTCTTTTCATTTTTTATAATATTTTATAAATATCATTTTTGTATAACTTTCAAAAAGATTATAATAATTTTCAATCGAAAAAAAATATTGGTGGCTACATGAAGTTTTACCACCACATGGTTAACTATGCATATTAAACTAATATATATTAATGTACATGAAACATATGTCATGTA
>MU106205.1:0-158624 GCA_012274485.2 Sinapis alba | reverse complement strand
TTATTGAAAAAGAGTTATTTGACTCAATTTCAAATGAAAAGGTGATAAAAAGATTCCAAATGATGAATGAGCGTAGGGTTGTTTTGTAAGAGTTGTTTTTTTATTTATTGGATTTTTTTATAAAACATGATTTTTTAGTTTTAGTTAGTTGTATTTTATATTTTGCCCCCAGTATATTTATTTTCTAGATTCGCCACTGGGCTCCATCAAATGAATTTCCTTGCAGATAGAGAAATTCCATCAAAAGACAACCCCCTAGACTTTGTGGAAGGTGTCCTGATAACTTGTTGTTAGAAGCAGCTAGTCCAACAAGGAGTTGCAACTTTCCAGCTTCTTTCGGTAATGAACCGGTCAAAAAATTATCCGACAAATCTAAGTAAACAAAGGTTGGAATCTGCAGTATTTCAAGAGATATAGTCCCATTCAACCTATTTGAATCAATCCAGAGGTCCATCAAGTTTTGAAAGAGTCCAATACTCTGAGGGATACTTCCTTGGAAACTATTATGCAACTGAGTCATGTTGCCTAAATAAGATGGTATTACACCGGATATTGCATTTGAATACAGATCCAGCACCTACAGTTTCAAAAGCTTCCCAAAAGAGATTGGAAGTTCTCCTGTCAATCGATTAGTTTCTAAGCTGAGTTTCTCCAGGCTTTTGAGATTCCCAATATCATGAGGAAGAGTTCCAGAAATTAGATTTTCTCCAAGGGAGAGAATAGTCAGCTTGGTTGACAAGTTGGCAATGGAGGCAGGCAGCTCACCTTCAAGCCTGTTGTAACCAACGTCTAAGTACTCTAACTGAGTGCAGTTTGCCAAAGCACCGATAAATTCTAGATGACTAGAGAAGTTATTTCCCAGAGAGTGACTATGGATCCAAGCCACCACAGATTAAATAACTTTCCAAAACTCAAAGGGATGCTTCCTGTAAGATAATTAGTTGAGATATCAAACCTTCCAAGGGCTGAGATATTTGCAAGTGTTATAGGAATAGCTCCTGTGAACTCATTTCCTCCCATAACAACAGTTATTAGGTTTGGTAGAAGATCACCAAAATCATCTCTAAGCTCACCGGAAAAGCTGTTGCCAGCTAGGGATAAAGACTCAAGTAAGGACATGTTGTATAAGGCAGGAGGAAAAACACCTGAAAATCTATTCTGTGAAACTTGGAAAAACACCATTTGGGTCAATCTAGCTACATCAAATGGAATATCTCCTTCCATATTGTTATATGCAAAGTCAAGTTCCTGGAGTGGTGTCAAGTTTCCTAAAGATGGAGGAAACTCTCCGGTAAGGTTGTTGTCATTAAGATACATAGTGACTAGCTTAGAGAGTGAACCTAGCTCTGTAAGAACAGTGTGTTCAAGATGGTTTAATGATAAATCTAGGGTAGAGAGTCTATAGCAGTTAGAAAGACTATGAGGAATCTTTCCTTCGAGAAGATTGAAGCTCATGTTTAAGTACTGAAGCCTAAATAGCATTTCAACCTCTTGAGGGATGGTACCAACAAAAGAGTTGTCTCCAAGATTAAGTGATCTGAGAAACGAGAGATTACCAATGGAAGGTGAGATCACACCGGCTAATTTTAACCCTCCAAGGTCTAGACTTGTAACTCTCTCTCGTTTGCGGCCACATTTAACTTCAATCCAAGTGCAGAGTGGAGAGGAGTTATTCCATGAGGCCAAGACCTCACTTCTGTTTTCATCAGCTTGAGATTTGAACTCAAGCAAAGCTTTCATGTCAGTCTCATTTGAAAACCTAGCTTGAGCAAAGACCACCGTGAAAACTTCAAGAAGAATGAGAGCATTGACAGCAAGTGAAAGAGAGAGCTTCATGCTGCTTATACAAAGAGAAAGTTGGGTTCTGCTTCAACGGATAACCAAACACAATGGAAGGAAGTTGAAGGTAAGAAAGGACGCAAGTTTCAAAATGCAAGTCAACTAATGAAGTTGTTTGAAGGTAAAGAAAAGTCTCTTTCAAAAAATTTACTTTCAACAGTCAACTTTAAAATCATGTGTATAGAAGACTAAAACACCCCCCACCACCCTCATTGTCATTTTAATTGTAGACTTGTGAAAATTTGAATAGACATTTGACAAAAGCATCATCCTTCAAGAGATTCTGAACATTCTGAATTACTTAGAGCAATTGCGGGTTTTTATTAAGGGGTTCTTAACGTAATATAAGAACCGCCTTTTAACTTTAACTAAAAAAAATTAAGAGACGGTTCTTATATTACGCTAAGAACCCCGTCCTAAGAACTCCGTCCTAAGAACCCTGCAATAATCTTGGTCTTATAAGACATTTGGTAGCAGTTGTCTGTTTTCTGAAACAAATACATCATCTATCTAACGGAGAATTCTAAATATCAGAGGAACAATTTTTATATTATTATTTAAAATTTAATTTTCTACATGTCACATTCATAATAGTTCTTATAGGATGTAATTATAGAGATACATTTAATAAACTAAAAAATATTATATCTAATTACTATTATTAAAAAAATCTTAATAATTTTAGTTTTCTTTTTATGTATATTCTTTGCAAATGACATATATAATAAAACATTTATTTAGAAAAATTATAAAATATATAATATGATTTCATTGCAAAAACTAAATTTATAATATATTTTTTCTTGTAGTTTTTGAAGGAAAAAAATATAGTGAAATAGTGCACCAAAATCTTTATTGTCTCAAAGAAATGCAATACAGTACATTAATGCAGCATCACATGCCAACAGATAAAGCAACGGTATTATTTTGTTTTTAACTTTTCAAGTAGTAGAAGTTTTTTTTTAATTGAAACTTAAAGTAATAGAAGTTACAGAAGAGACTTGAAATTTCTTTTAGATTAGTGCAGCTTCAATAGGCCTTAGACCTTGTTGATAAGAATCGAAGTAGAGCTCCACATACTTCTTTACTGTTTTAAACAATCTTGGTCTTGCCTCAGACACAAGCCCCTCCACAGGCTGAATCTCTTTGTCTGGACTCGGAACACAAAATGTTGCCACAGATATCCTTTCTTTTTCGCTGTTAGTTACCACTCTATGAACCGGGCTCTTATACATCCCATTGCTCATTATCTGAAAAACACCAACGAGGATTATAATTATACATGCTCATTCTCTAACAATCAATATTTCAAAATTTAATATGCATATCTACATGATTGATGTATTATTTACCTCCATCAGATCTCCTACATTGATCAGAATTGTGTCAGGAACTATTGGAGCTTTATACCATTTTTCATCTTTCAGGAACTGAAGCCCTTCAACATCTTTGTCCGGTAAGAGAAGAGTAAAAGCTGAGCCATCACCGTGCGGTTTAGCCCCAATAACTATGTCCGGCCTTGGACATGGAGGATACATATTGAACCTTGTATCCATCCGAGCATTTTCACCATGCATCTCTAGAAACACATTCTCTTCCAAGTCCAACGATATAGCCATGGCCTTAAAGAACTGCTCAATCACTGCATGTTGCTTCATTGTGTATTCATGCAATGTTTCTCTGAAGAAACGTTTGTCATAATCACCAAAGTCAAATGAATGAACCATGATGAAACTGAAAGGCATTCATGGAGTTTACCTGAATCCGGTTGGGACTTCAGGCCAGAATTTCAGGTGTTGCTGATCTTCAGGGTATGTAGTGAGAAACAAACGGTCAATCCAATCAAGAATTTGGTCGTCTGAAAGAATCATGTCGCTTCCATATCCTTGGACATTACCAATATCTCTTGCGTACTTCTGCTTCTCTTCTGTCGGAAGCGCAAAGAACTGCTTCGTTAGCTTGTAGATCTTGTCGAGAAAATCTTCTGTAATTCCATGATTCATAACCTGCGTCAATAAAACATCATGCGCTATGTTCATAGTCTTTTTTATTAATTTTATGTATAATGTAGTAAGTTTTTGGTTCTTTAATTATATATAAGAGCATTTTTAACGGCGGTTCCAAGTGGGTCTTTTACCAGAGGGGGTCCCACAAAACAAGGAAACCGAAAAAAATTTGGGTTCTAAAATCGCTAAAGAAAAAAACGATTTGTTGGGTATTTTGTACTGTTCGCGGGCCCCACTGACATGTGACGGCCTGCGATTGGTTTAAATTTTTTCTTTTTTAAATCGGTAAAAAAACAAAGAAAAAAAAAACAAAAAAATAAGAGATCCCTAATGGAACTCTGCGTTAAAGATGCTCTAACCCTTTTTATGTGTGTATCTAAATTTTTATTTGAAGGTAATTTTCGTTTACCAATAGAGTGATGTTTCAGTTGCACATGCTAAGAGATTGGATTCATTAAAATGGTCAAACCTGAACAACCCCCCATTTAGAGAGCGCTGCGTGAAGTTTACTCAGCTCTTGTCGACCTTCTCCGGAAGAAGAGAGAAGAAGACTGAGATCAATGGATGGAATATCCATCTCAGGCACTGGACCATTAAGAGGTTGATCTTCATGGTCTCCGGTGAGTAGTTGGAGATATCTTTCTGGTAGTCCTTCGTTGGCTGCAACTACTTCTTGGACAGTCTTGAACTTTGGCTTCTCTTCCATTATTTGCACTGATTTCAGAAGAAAAAAATGTTTTGATGAATATTGAAGGACAAGAGAGCTTATATAATATAATAGACGGCAAACTTGAAACAAGAGCTGGACCAATAATGTAAACCAGAGACGACGTATTTGCCCGTCAACTTGGCATTTTTATTAAGGTAAAGATAATAATAGAATCTTGAATGTATTTGTTTATAAGAAGGACCATATCCTAAATTTCCTTATATCTAGAAAAAAAGAGCATCAAAAGTATTTTTGGTTTGTTAACAAAATGCATAACATAGGATTTAGATTCGAGAAAGGATAAAATCATAAAACGACAATATTAACATAAGCCACTAAATTACAAGTCCCAGTAAGTAGTACACATTAGGCCATGTTTATCACATAAAACCCGTTTTTTTTTTCTTTTTTTCTGATTAATATATATATATATATATATAAAGTGCACTAATCGTTGGTCGTCATGTGTCAGTGAAGCCCGCGAACAGTACAAAAAACCAACAATAGTCGATCCTTAGTTGATCACTTTTATGATCGTTTTTTTCAGAAATTGTGAGTTCCTCCACTGTTTTTTTGTAAAACCCTCCCATGCAACCCACGGATGCACATGCTCTTACACTCCAGTTATCATATTTATCCCATAAAACTCATTAAGGGTTTTTAATTATTTATTTTTTTCTGATTAAAAAAAAAATATAGAAAGTGCATCAATCGCGGACCACCACGTGTCAGTGAGGCCCGCGAACAATACAAAAACTCAATAATAGTCGATCCTTTGATCACTTTTATGATCGTTTTTTCCAGAAATTGTGGGGCGCTCTACTGTTTTTTTTTGTAAAAACCCCCCCTTACAACCCACCGATGCACATGGTCTTACACTCCAGTTATCATTTTAGATAAACATTGTGATCCATGGATCATGGATGACTCAAATGTAGATATCTGACTTTTATTGGAGAATAAAAGCTTAGAAAAAGTCTTTTGTATATATGTCCCTGAAATGAAAAAGCTTAATTTTGGAAAAATGTTTTCAAAGAAAAAAAAACAGAACGCAAAACAGAACGCGTTGAAGGCTCAGTTGACGCCAAAAGCAACGGCGACTCACCAAGAACCTCGTCAGCATCAGCCTAACGACAAGAAAGGAAAAGTCTTCTCGGCAACCGAGGAACCTGATACATCTCCCTCCACATCGAAAACCGATCGGCCATGGAACGTATGGGACAGAACCCTCGATGGGAAGCCTTTAACATACGACGAGAACAAATTCTGCACTTACCATAAGGCCAAAGGCCATGATACTAAAGAATGCAAGCAACTCGCGGAAGCCCTATTCTCGGCATTCAAAAATGGTGTCGTCACGCCTGATCCACCAAAATTGAAACAGAACCGCAAGAAAGGAAGCTGGACAAAGAACCGACAAGCTGGTGCCAAAAAACAGGAATCTGCTCAAGCGGTTCACCCCGATGATCAGGATGCAGCCGCTCCACCTCGACATCGCGACGATACCGATACGGAGGACGAAAGACCACAAGTAGCTTGGCGGATCAACGTTATCTCCGAAACCTACTTACCTTCCCGTGCTACGGAGGACTGCTATGATCTTCAAGATCCTATTCAGCACAGGCGCCCTACGGTCGACCTACAGGATATCCTTCTTCGAAGAAAGAAAACAGGGCTTCCTGAGAACAGAGACGACCGAGATCTACGAGTTCATCTTCAACGCAAGCGTTCTATGACCGAGTTGCGACATTCCCCTCCACCGGATCAAGAATCAGAATCCACGAAGGGCAACGAGCACAGTGACCTCCGAGATCACTTGATACATGTTCGTTCCGTACGCAAACTGCGAGATCACCATTCACAAATCAAGAAATCAGTGATTTCGGGAATTGATCTCCGGAACAAACTTTCGGCTAAGATGGATATCACAATCCCTGACCTACGGATGACACTCTCTGACAAGCGTCCAAGTGTCTTTCGCCGAATTAACGTAATTCGTGGTGGATCCCCCCTGTGCAACGATTCTGTGAAGTTAATAAAAGAATACCAACGCAAAGCCACAACTGCTCGGCGGTGGCCGACAAAGTATGAAGGGGAAACTTCTGTAACCTTTTCAGAAGGAGATCTCGTCGATATAGATCAGCCACATAACGATCCACTGCTAGTCGAGTTGTAAATCGGTACATGCGAGGTCACACGTATACTCATTGACACTGGAAGTTCGGTCGATTTAATATTTCGACAGACCTTGGAGAAAATGTTGATAGATCTGAACGATATCAAGCCATCATCGAGAGCCTTTACCGGTTTCAACGGTTCATCAACCTCCTTATTGGGAACCATCTGCCTTAACGTCTTTGTCGGGAGAGTAAATAAACTCGTTAAATTCTCCGTCATCGATACATAAACGCAGTATAACGCGATCCTAGGCACCCCATGGCTTCACATGATGAAAGCAATTCCGTCAACATACCACCAATGCATCAAATTTCCCACCAAGGAAGGCACCGTCTTCACTTTAAAAGGGAACCAACGCCTCGCACGAAGCATGTTGATCTCCGATCTCAAAAGCCAGCAGGTCGCTTTTATCGTCGAGCCAGATAAAAAGCCATCGCCACAAAAAGAAGAGACAGTCCAAGTCGGCATCGATCCTGACTATCCCGAGAGAACCGTGGGGATTGGCTCCGGCCTAAGCGACGCCTTATCCACCGAATTGACCACCTTCCTTCGGGCAAACAAATCAATGTTTGCCTGGACGACAGCCGACATGCCTGGTATCGACCCGGTGGTTACGTCACATCGACTCAACGTCGACCCAACGTACAAACCCATCAAGCAAAAGCGTCGAAAGCTCGGTCCTGAAAGAGCTAAAGCCGTCAACGACGAGGTCGATAGACTCTTAAGAGCGGGATCCATTGCCGAGGTCAAATATCCAAATTGGCTCGCAAACCCGGTCGTCGTCAAAAACAAGAATGGGAAATGGAGGGTGTGCATCGATTTCACCGATCTAAACAAGGCATGCCCTAAAGACAGTTTCCCTCTATCCCATATCGATCAAATGGTGGAATCTACGGCCGGAAACGAGCTCCTATCGTTCATGGACGCCTTTTCAGGCTACAATCAGATTATGATGCATCCTGACGATCGCGAGAAGACATCATTCATCACGGATCGGGGCACATACTGTTACCGAGTCATGCCATTTGGGCTTAAAAATGCAGGGGCTACTTATCAACGACTCGTTAACAAAATGTTCGCAGACAAGCTAGGAGTCACCATGGAAGTCTACATTGACGACATGCTAGTCAAATCACTCGTCGCCAAAGACCACGTTCGACACCTATCTGAATGCTTCGATACATTAAACAAGTACGGGATGAAACTAAACCCGGCGAAATGCACCTTTGGAGTCACTTCAGGGGAATTTCTTGGTTACATCGTCACTAAACGAGGTATTGAAGCCAATCCGAAACAAATTTCCGCGGTTTTGGACTTACCAAATCCCAAAACATCGCGGGAAATTCAGCGTCTGACCGGGCGAGTTGCGGCGCTTAATCGTTTCATCTCCCGATCCACCGACAAGTGTCTCCCTTTCTACGAGCTGCTGTGAGGAAATAAAAAGTTCCTTTGGGATGAAGTATGCGAACAAGCCTTCTCGGCGTTGAAGCAGTACTTGACTACTCCTCCAGTATTGACAAAACCAGACGCAGGCGACACTTTGTATCTCTACATCGCAGTTTCTCTTGCAGCAGTAAGCAGCGTTCTAATAAAGGAAGACCGAGGAGAACAGCGCCCCATTTTCTACACCAGTAAACGTCTTACCGACGCAGAGATGAGATATCCCACCCTGGAAAAAATGGCTCTCGCCGTAGTAACATCGGCACGAAAACTCCGACCTTATTTCCAATCCCATTCCGTCGTCGTTCTCACCGACCTGCCACTACGAACCATACTCCAGAATGCTAACCAATCAGGGAGACTTTCCAAGTGGGCCATCGAACTCAGCGAATACGACATCTCGTATAAAAGCAGGCCTGCGATTAAGGCTCAAGTTTTGGCCGACTTCATCGTAGAAATCTCCCCGACCAAGCGGCTGATCTCGATATTCCAATAAAAAATTGGATCATGCATGTCGACGGAGCATCGTCCAACAAAGGATCGGGAATAGGCATTCATCTCCAATCACCCACCGGAGAACTCATCGAACAATCATTTCGGCTCGGGTTTGCAGCATCAAATAATGAAGCTGAATACGAAGCATTGATCGCAGGTCTCCGTTTAGCCAAAGTAGTAGGGGCCAAACGAGTACAATCCTTCTGCGATTCTCAGCTCGTCACCAGTCAATACAGCGGCGATTACGAGGCCAAAAATGAAAGGATGGATGCATATCTCGGTGTCGTCAAGAAGTTAACAACCGAGTTTGATCATTTTGAACTCGTAAAGGTTCCCCGAAAAGACAACTGCTTTGCTGATGCGTTAGCCGCACTGGGAAGCAATCAGAGGGATCAGATCAAACGCACAATCCCCGTTCATACAGTTGAAAAAACGAGTATTTCGTTATCACTTGGTAGGGACGTCCACGGCATTTCCTGCGCTACCACCGAGATCGTCGAATCAACTACTCAAGAAACTGATTAGCGGACCCCCTTCCTCGACTATCTGGATAAGGGGGTACTACCTAAGGATAAGTGGGAGTCCCGTCGACTTAAAGCCAAAAGCTCCAACTACGTCTCTATCGACGGCAAGTTACACCGGTGGACCGCAAACAAGGTTCTGCTTACCTGCGTCGGAAAGGAAGAAGCATAACTCGTTATGATTGAAACCCATGAAGGAGAAGGCGGTAACCACAGTGGAGGCAGGGCCCTCGCTCTTAAACTCAAAACTCTGGGGCATTATTGGCCCACCATGGTCGCAGATTGTGAAGAATACACGTCACGTTGCGACAAATGCCAGCACCATGCACCTAACATTCATTCACCAACCGAGTTGTTGAAAACTTCCGTGTCTCCATATCCGTTCATGAGATGGGCAATGGATATAGTCGGACCCTTACCGAGTTCGAAACAAAGGCGTTTTCTACTCGTTTTGACCGATTATTTCACGAAGTGGGTCGAAGCCAAGGCCTACGTCCAAATCACGGAGAGCGAGGTTCAAAGTTCCGTTTGGAAGTACATCATCTGCCGTCATGGACTTCCTTACGAAATAGTAACCGATAATGGATCTCAATTCACATCAAATAAATTTCGGGAATTCTGCGACAAATGGAGAATTCGGCTAAGTTTTTCTACCCCGCGATACCCACAAGGAAACGGTCAGGCTGAAGCTACCAATAAAACCATCATCGACGGGATCAAGAAAAGATTAGACCTCAAGAAGGGACACTGGGCTGACGAGTTGGATGGAGTATTATGGTCTCACCGAACCACACCTCGGAGCGCAACAGCGAAGACGCCGTTCTCACTCGCCTATGGAGTCGAGGCAATGGCTCCTGCCGAGGTCAATGTTACTAGCCTCAGGAGGTTGAAGATGCCCCAGAACGAAAACTTGAATCGCGAAATGATGATCAACGCTCTGGATCAACTCGAAGAAAGACGGGATCAGGCTTTCCTGCGAATTCAGAATTATCAACATCTCGCTGAGTCCTATTACAACAAAAAGGTGAGATCGAGACCATTGCAACTCGGCGATCTCGTCCTTCGAAAAGTCTTTGAAAATACCAAGGAATGGAGGGCAGGCAAACTCAGCACAAACTGGGAGGGTCCGTATAAAATTATGCACGTGGTCAAACCAGGAGTTTACCGGCTTGAAACATCCTCTGGAGAGCAAATCCCACGATCTTGGAACTCGATCAACCTAAAGCGCTACCTCAGTACTTAGGTGGTAAAGAGGAACTACGTGTGACTTGATCCCGTTCTGGGTACGTAGGCAGCTCGTAACCGAGTTCAGTCACGAATAAAAAAAAACAGATGTAAAAAGGAACTACGTGTGACTTGATCCCGTTTTGGGTACGTAGGCAGCCGTAACCGAGTTCAGTCACAAATTAAAAAAAAATATATAATATATATGTATATGCACTTAACGTGTTCAAACTCAAACGATGAAACCACTTCAACTCCAAAAAGAGGCTGAAAGTCGGTACTAAACCACAGTAGGCGAACACGTCGAATGGCTTTGGTTAAAATACGCCGAATGATGAACACGACATCACAGTAGGCTATAAAGGGAAAAACTTAGTCGGACTTAAAATTAAGTTGGCCAAGTTTCTTTCCTATTTTGTACGAATAAACGATGTCGACATATTTGACAAAATAGAGTCCTATTTGTTGTTCTACAAATAAACGGCTTAACAGTATTAACATACGTTTTGTCTAAAAATAAACCGACTTCACTTCAAACGATAAGTGAAGTCTGTTGACAAAAAAAAAAGAGAAAGCGATATCTACATAAAAGATATTACATTAAAAGCGACTCAATAATTCAAAAGGCTAAGCTCGGCCAGAGTTTTTACAAAAAAAAAAAGAGAAAAAGAAGGTACAAACTAAGAACGAAGATTTTGGATATCTTCGGGAGAGAAGACTGCCATGTTCGAGCCGTGCTCATCGATGTCGACAGGAAGAAGATCGATCTCGGTGGCATCCACGACCTTCATGTTCTGAAGCTCCTCCAGAAAATGGGCTTCGTCGGTCCTCGCTTTTTCAAGAACCTCTTCCGTCGATAGGCCTTGCAGCTGGATCTTCTCTAAGCCTTCTCGAGTCCCCTTGGCTTGCGAGTAGAGGGCGAGCTTCGCCTGGATCTCACTTTGTTCCCCCAGAAACTGGCCCACCTTCTCGTACGTCTGCATAACCCTCTGCCTCAGTATGGACTCAACTCGAAGCCTTTCTTTCCTGACCTCATGCTCCCGAGACTCCCTGAGCCTTCTGGTCGTCGCCTCGAAGTTGACTTGTAGGTCCGACTTCTCCTTTTCTAGGACGGAGCATCAAGAATCAAGGAGCTCCTTCTCAGCCTTTAGCGCCGCCAGTTCTTCGGAAAGGAGCTCATTGCGAGCTTTTTCGAGATCGGCCTTCTCTAAAGCCTCCTTCTTCTCGGTCGTCAGCCCCTCGACCTTATACGCCAACTCGGCGATCTCCCTTCTCTTCTTCTTCAAAGCCCTAGTCTTTGCCTCCAGCGATATCTCCTGAGCTTTCAGCTTCGTCTCGTAGTCTCGTACCATGAGATTAGCGTTCCCGAAAAACTGAAAGAAAAATATCGATGGGGTTAAAAGATCGGTCGTTTGTATAAATGAAGGTAAAAAGAAAGACCGAGAAAACTTACGATGGCACCAGCTCTGGCCATCTCTCGATAACGGCTCTCTTGGTGAAGCTGGTCCAGTTCGGGCATCCCACGCTTCTTGAGTTTGATTTGACGAAACATGCGAGTCGGGGCTTCGTGGTCTTCGATGAAAGGAACATCTATCGACCGGTAGTTGAAGTTGATGGCGTGAGGATACTCAACTTCTTCTTCTCTTAGGATCGCCGGAAGGGGATCTCGGCTTTGGTCTCCCTGCGGACCTTCAGCAGAAGGGGCCGATTCCGTTTGATTCTCTTCTATCGGCGTTATGATAGGCATTGGGGTTTCTGCTTCGCCGACGGGAACAATCGTCTGTTCCCTAGCGAAGGAAGTCTCTCTTTCCCCCTCCCCAAGAGCAGGATTGTCGTCAGGAAGCGCCGGTGAAGACCGATTTGATCTTGCGCGTTGGGAGGCATCTCGCATGCCCGAGTCCCGCTTCCGTTTGGCGGGTCTATTCACATCGGAAGACCCTCCTCTTGTATGCTCCGGTGTTCCAATCGAATCAGCATATGACGGAAGAGTGGAGAGGTTAATTTTTCCCATCCTACGATCTTGGCTCTGTGACTGGATCTCGGTTTGTACGTCGGCTGTTCGGAAATCAAACTATCAGAATCGAAATACTGAGATCTTGCATATCGGCAACAACGGTTCAAGTATTATATTACCTTTACTGATTCTCTTCAAGGCAGCTTGGACACGAGCTTCACTGATATCCGGCCAGTGCTGATGACTTAATGTTCTGATAGCCTCGACTTCTTCAAGGAAGGACTCTGTACCGCCTTGGGACCACTTCGAGAGACGATCTGCAACAAAGAAGAAACAGATGAAGAAAGATCAGAAGAAGTGCAATAATAAGAAGGACGAAGTCGTACCAATGTTAGCATTGAAGTATCCGTTTAAAACTATCGAGGGGTCTTCGAAGGAGGCCTCGTTGATCTTGATGTAGAAGTACCGATGATTCCAGAAGTTGACCTTAGAGGGCTTCCCGGTAATCACATTGTACTTGGGGACCATCTTCCCGTAAAAGAACCCCGTCCTGCCCGTAATGCTTGGCGTTGTGAGTTCTTCAAAGAGGCGAACCGACATCGTTATCTCTAGCTCAGCAGCCAAAACCGTGAGGGTGACCATGATTCTAATCCCATTAGCAGTGTACTGCCCAAGAGCGATCTTCCGCCGATGACAGTACGTTGTTAGAAACTCGGGCAACGGCCACCAGAGCGAGCAGCTCGTGAACCATGACTCGTATACCGTGGCATATCCCGCTGGAGGAGTCCACGGTCGTTGATGTTCAGCCGGGATAAGAAAGGAGAACCCAGGAGGAGGGTTCGTTTGGAAGATCAGTCTTCGAACGCTCTTAAAAGTAGACCTGGTTGGAAGATGATTCACCCAGTTCTGTTTCTTTTTCACGCTAAGGGTTTGCTCTTGTTCTGGATCGATCTCTTCATCGAACTCGAAGTCGGTTCCTGTCCATCGCATAGGAAGGAAGTCGGCCATAGCAAAGTCAAGCTTTCGGCTGAACTCTTATCTTTACCCGACGATTCGATATCTACACGAGGGGAAGTCGGCCGATCTGAAGTGGCTTCAACATCCTGCTCCGCATCATCCACAGGAGCATGACCAGTTGTTTCTTGGTCTTCTAGTTGAATGCTGTACCTGACGAGATCACGTGCGGCGCCATCGAGTAAGGCCAGATCGTCGCTAGTCGGCCTCATATCGTCCATTCCTCCGAGCACTAAAGTCCTTGGTCTACGTATCAACGGTGAACCAGAGCTTTCTGAATTGGAGCCTGTGGCAGGCGCTTTTCCTTTCAAAGAGCACCGGCGGACAGGGGAAGACATTTTGACCGGAAAAATGCGAAAACTAGAGAGAGAAAGAAGAGAGAAGGCAGAGAGAATTACCTTTCGACTGAATGAGCAACAGAAGAATGAGCGGAAGTGGGGGTGATGTGAGACTTTTATAAGTATCTCGGCGCGGAAGACGAGCGGTTATCATAATTAGGTCTAGAGCCCTACTAATGATGACACGTGTCCCACTACTTCCGAATCTCGAAAAACTTAATCATTATTCGGCGCTCGCGAAGTCGAGGGAATAAAAGAAGAATCTAATAAAAGCAAGTAAACAAAGACCGAGATCAAGTTCGACTCTTCAAGTAAGGGGGACATCGGCAACAATCCAGCTACTACAAGTTTGCCAAGAATATGGACCGAGATCACCTTTATATTCACCTAGTTAACGAAATTCACCGAGTATGTCAACTCGATGAACTGGGGGGGGGGACTTATTGTTGGGGATAGATTGCATCTACCCACATAGGCCCATTAAAGTGTGAACTCGGCCCATCCTGACGACAAAGTCGGCCCATGAAGACATAACAAGCCGACTTCGGCAAGGGGAAAGCGTATAAATAGAAGAAGATTGGGAAGAGAACATACACATAAAAACTTGAGGAACAAGCTAGAATTAGGGTTCTGGTTACTAATTCTTTGTTCAAACCTTGTTCTTGTGATCAAATCGATCTTTCATCAATAAAACTCTTCTATTCGTTTCTCTTAATCTTTTCTTCGAGAAATCCACAATCGAAATCGATACCTAACCTAGGGTTACCGATTTCGGATTCAACATTATATACAAATAAATAATGATCAAAGAAGAAAATACGGAAAACTATATTACACATGCAGTGACCAAAACATAATATACATGCAGTATATGTATTCTAGAAAAATGAACTCATTAAATAGTTTCTAACACGCTTCTATATTTTTTTTTTCCTAAAAGAACTCTATTATATAAACGTACATTGCAACAAATCTCATTTTTATAATAAAGTTACTCCAAGTTTTAGAGAATAATAGAGTTTTTTGTTTTTTTGAATAATAGAGGTTGTTGGAGATGCTATCAAGCGAATTAAAAATGATAATTCTTCTAAACTATAATTTCTCTGGAATTGTAGGTGTGGCCTTGACACTTGACAGGGCTCCTCCTCGACTCATTCCTGGGCTGTGAGTTTGCTAACTATAACCTCCATTAATGATGTTCAGTGTTTGACTAATTATTATTTGCTCAAAAGTGATTGATTATGGTGTAGATGTCTCTATTACCATCAATATATTTCTACTTAGCGTGGACGGTTGTATGGTTGGCATTTGCAAGTAGTAAGCCTCAGAAGTTTACTAAGGATGGCTCCATAAGTTTTGTTCTTCTTTTCTTGAGGCAAAAGGAAAAAAAGGAGACTTTGGTTATGTAAAAGTAAAAGAAATGGTAAACTTGGTTTATTATCAATGCAACAAAAAAAGAGAGAGGTGGTCATTTCTTCACCAGCCTATTTACACTTGACATTTGAATATTAGTGTGGGTTAAGTTTGGATATTTTTGTTTAGAAGTCTACTACCCATTAATTCAGATTTTTTTCATTTGGGTTGAGATTCTGATATAGTTGCACTTTAGTCAACCTAGTTTTTGCATGATTATGGTGATGAGGCGGGCATTCATGTTTCAATTCGGTTTGGAGACTTGTTTATTTGCTCAGGAAAAAAGGAAAAATAAACGTTCAAAAAAAAAAGGAAAAAATAGCATTTAATATCATGAATTCTAGTAGAAGTAGTTTTGACCCTCGACACGGTATGCAACCGCTGCGTTAACTTCATAAATAGAGGATGCTAATCAAACAAAATCTGTGAATCTTCAACAGACCGATTTAATTAACCAAAAACGCTTATCTTATACTCTCTCTCTCTCTCTCTTTCTCTCAACAGTTTCTTCTATATTCTCAATCTCTCTAACTGCATTCATGGCGACAACTGGAAGATCAAGATCTTCATCAGTCCTATGTCCTCTCTCTTCTTCCACGCCGTTACTCAATCATCATCGAAGATCCTCTTCTCTTTGCAACATCAACCTCCGTTTGAAGAGGTTTTCTCCAAGAAACACCCCAAAACCCTCCGCCGCGTCCAAGTGTTTGTGCTCTCCTACGACGCACCCTGGGTCGTTCCGGTGCGCTTTTCACCGCCGTTTAGAAACCGAGAAGAACAGAACCTTAAATTCACAGGCGAAGAAGCTAAACAAGTTTGGTAACACGACGAGCAGTTCAGGATTGAATCTGAGAAAAACGGTGTTGGTGAATTCCCTCGCGAGGATTGCGAGTGTGGAGGCAGAGCGGTTTAGGCTATCTTTAGCGGCGAGTATGGTTAAACCGTCATCTCTCCGTATCGATCGCCGGTTTGATTTCCGGCCACGACCTAGCCGCTTCTACGCATTGCGTAAAGATCAAGATTTAATATCTAGGTTTTGTCGACTTTAAACTATTTCTTGCGTACGAAGGAACTATGTTTTTGTTAACGAAATTTCTGACTAGACTACACATCACTGCTTAAATGTTTTTTTTCTTTTTTTTTAATATTCGTTAGAAACTTTACTCTTGGTGTAATGTAATCAGGGGAGTCATAAATTCTGANTTTTTTTTAAAAAAAAAAAAAAAAAAAAAAAGAACCAATTGCGGGTCGCCACATGTTCGTGGGGCCCGCAAACAGTACAAGCATCAGTGCTTAAACAAGCACCATAAGCACCCCTCTCTCCTCTCTTTTGGTGGGATCCACCCTTTAGCACCCCTCAAGCCACTTGGGTTGAGGGTGCTCTTATAATCTAAAGCCTTAAACTAAACAAATGTCTGACTTGACTTAACACTTTTGGTATGTTTGACTATGGATTTTCCAGTTATTGCTTATACAATGAGTAGACAACTCTGAGCGAAGAATGTTCTTTTTCCACTATTTACAGTGATGCCATTTTTGCTACATAAAAGGAAAGAAAAATACTGAGAATCGAGGATGATGAGCTCTTTTTTTCCGGGTGATTCGTATCTCATTGTCACATACACGTATTACTTATTATATCCAGCATCGATCTTTTGTGAACACATCGTATATATTAGAGAACCTATATATGTGGGTTGCAACTAGGCATCCAGTTATTATCCAAACCCGAAAATTTTGGTTTTGGCTTAGTTCATTTCGAAGGTTCAGTTCAGTTCGACAAATTAAAAAATGATTTTTGGTTCGATAATTGGTTAGATCTCCAAGTTTGGGTCGCCATATGGTGATCTGTGTCTCTTCTTTGCATTCTTCTTCGACTCACGATCGAAATGCTGTTCTTTTCATCTCAATCGGAGTTACCGTGGAACTTTACGATAAAAACCACAAAGACTTGTTTTTCGTATAAAGTTCAAACTGATCGTATAAAACGACAACAATTGGCTTAACTCCAAAGTTTCCTAAGCTATAAGAGAAGTTTGAACCCATGCTTAAAATCAACGTCGTATCAAAGACGGTCTTTCCGAGAAAGCGGAAAAATGCTCAAAGTCGAAAAACGGTCCGAGAGGCCTAAAACGCAACTAAAAAGCCCGCTTATGTTTTCACACGAAACCTAGCCTAGTGATGTTACAACGGTCTATCTTTATTCACACAAAGATAAATATTGAGAAATCAGAAGATAAATGAAAAGTTTCCGAAGATAACCATGAAAATCGAGAGAAAAATGAATATTTCTGAAGTGATAAACTCGACCAGGGGAGAAAAGGAAGCGCAAAATCGCCTTGAAGACGAGTATATAAGAGAAGGCGAAGCTGGAGACAAAGATAGAGATTTTTTTTTTTAGCATTCATAGCAAAGTTAGAGCAATAAGCATTTATTTCCGTTTTTGATATCAAGCTACTACTTGATTAGGGATTTGCAGTCTTAGGTTACTAAAACTAGGATCTCGCCAACAGCTCTTGTGGCCAATGCTCTTTCTTTCTTGTAGACGCTTAATCGCAGATTAAGAATAAGATTTCTTTCGCTCTCCTTTTATATTATCGATCCTTTACTATTTCGTTTGTTCTCATCGTTTGATTGCATTGCGTTTGGTTTAAAGCATATTATCCGGGATCTCTTGGAAAAGTTAGGGCTTCTTGACTTCTTAAAGTTTACAGAAATCGATGGTGTGGATTTCGGTTTTCACAGAATCTTGCCGGTAGCTTTTTAACCAAAGGCTGAATCTTTTGTATTCGCTCTCCGTGAATTCAGAACAAAGGATCTAATTTGCTCTCAATCTCTCTTACTCGCTTTTCATAATCATTGTTCTTGTTTGTATTGATTGCTTGGTTGTTGTCGTTTGGTTAATCGACAATGCGAATTTTGGTTCCTACATGTGTTATTGGCATGATAATTAATTATACACCACTATAATTCTTTTGGAATGACAAAACTAACAAAACGATCTTGCATTCCTTACTTTCTCAATTGAAGATGATGGGCATGTTCATTGTTACTATATAGGTCTATATATATATATATATATTATTTAGTCATAATATGTTTTTTATACATAGGAAACATAGAATTGAATGCTAAGCAGTAGATGACGTCGTCGTTCAGTTTGAGCGACCACGAGTTCGTGTTCAACAATGGGGAGAACCTGAAATATGTTTATTACGATTTTGACATATTAATCAGTTTCAAGATGGTATTATGTTGTTTGTATTTATTTGAAGTATTAAGTATAACCACATTAAACTTTAATATTAGATATACCTCTCTTTTTTTTGTCAACCAAACAATTATATTAAAAGTAAATAGGGTTTAAGCGATATATTTCAGTTAATTCAGCCCAAGGCCTGAATCGAAACCTAAAAGCTAGAGGCGTTCACACCATCGTCTTCCTCGATAGATCTTTGCTCTGAATCTATGATCAAGTCAGACTCTAATGGAGGTTGTAACTTTCGTGACGTTTCAAACCTGATTCGTCGACTATGTTACATTACGGTATTAAGTGTTCATCCCCTTAAATATAAATCTTTACTCCTTCAACCCACGACGCCCATGATTTCTCATTCATTAATACTCATCTCCCTTAGAGGCGGTGCAACTCATACTATAAAAAAGTTTGTGTTCTTCCCATAGACATCATTCCTAATGGCTAACACATCTACCATTATTGCTGATCTTAAATCTGGACACTGCTCATCCACCATGGAGGTACGGCTTCACCGGTTTTCGGAAGCCGGAAACATTAAACGTGGTGGCGACCTCATGGGAGTAGATATGCTTCTTCTTGATTCTAAGGTTGATCCATTTTTTAAAATTCATGTTCATCATAGTTTTGAACAGACCTTCGGTGTTTAGATTCATTTTTAACAAAATTATGATTTTGCTATTATTTATTTTCTCTTTGTGATATGGTTTTGAATCCAGTTTTATTTGTGTACTTCTGTTTTAAATGTTTTCAGGCGATGCTCATGCCCGCGAACTGTCTTCCCACCTACCAGCGACACTTGAAGTTGGGTTCTATGTTCTCTTTGAGCGGCTTTGATGTCACTAGGTGTAATCAGAATTTTGGACTTTCAGACTCTCTTCTGTTGATATGGTTCAGTGATTCAACCCGTTTTGATGAGATAACCTAGGGATGGGCAAATAAACCGAACCCGAAAACCCAAACCAAACCCAAACCGATAAAAATGAATCCGAACCGATCCAAACCCGACATAAATACCGAATGGATCTTGTTTTATGGTATTTTGGGTTATGGATATTATCCAAACCGAACCCGAACTTAAATGGATATCCGATAGAACCCGAACCAATTCAAAATCCCCCAAAATAACTTGTACCAAACATGATCTCAATTCCTAATATGTATTAAACATGATCACAAACATGATCTCAATATATTATTTAACATCTAAAATAATTATCTATTACATGAATAATTAACTCAAATACTTAGTTTAATATATATTTTGGTATATGGTTAATATTAATGTTTGTGTTTAATATTAATATATAGCTTAATATATGTTTTGGTTAGGTCGACTTGAGAAAAGTTTGTGTTTCTTGAAATGTAGTTTTTTATTGTTTACTTTATTATATGTCTAATTTCTTGTTATTGAGCTTTATGTTTAAGAGTTTCATGCTTAGCGTCTTGATGATTGAAAGTGACGGTTGAAACTTGAAGTTTTTAGATTTTTGTTTTATTTTGATTGAATAATATTTTTCATTTTATGAGAACTTGGTTTTCGTTTTGTGTTGTCAATTATTTAATTTTTTTCTATCAGTAATCATGTTTATCTTTCGTTTGATTTTGGATAATCATGCTTGATGTTCTTTTTTAATTTTTGAATCAATTTTACTTATGTTTTGGTTGCAAAATAGGTACAAATTATGTACTTTTAAATCGAATAACTGATTTTACTTATGTTTTGGTTACAAAGTAGGTACAAATCAGGTATTTTTAAACCGAAGAACCGATTGGGACCCGAACCCGAAAGTATATCGGGTTGTACCGGTTCTTTGAAGATTTACTAACCCCGAACTGAACCCGAGAAAACCCGAACCGATCCCGAACCGAATTTTCATTTAATCCGAATGGGGCTGATTTTGATAAACCCGAAAAACCGAGACCCGATTGAATAAAACCGAAAACCGATTGGAACCCCGAATGCTCAGGCCTAAGATAACCTAACCGATCTCTCCAATCCATGAAGAGTACTTCCGGTTCCGTAACCACAGTGAAATGTTTGGCCTAGCCAACATAAATACCCAGCTTCCAGATGATGCATTCATTATCGGTTTCTCACATAAACACCATTGCAGCCTTTAAGGTTTAATATGTTATTCTCTACAGACATTATTGGTGAGCTGACAGCTATCAAAAGCACTATGAATGACCCTGCACAAGGAAAAGACCGTGTAATGGTGACAATCAAAATTGATAAGTAAATTTCTAATTCATATTGAGCTCAATAGTGATTTAATATGTTCATACATTTTTAAAATAAAATACATGGTTTGCATTCCTTACAATGTACTTCCCGTGGCAGTGATGAATCAGTGACGTTGATTATGTTTGACTCACAAGCTTTAGCATTTCATAGACACCTAGACAGCTTTAACGGTGATCCAAGAGTTGTTGTAGCAACAAGCATAAATCCTAAAATTGTTTGAGGTAATCTGTCACGTTATCCCTATGTTGGTCAACTGATATCGAGCCTAATGCTTCTTTGGACACTTACTGAATAATAAATTTTCAGGCCGTATGGTCTTGAATGCCATGTCTAGTACACAAATATACTTTGACAAAGAGACTAATGCAGGAGAGGCCTATTTTTACAATTAATTATTTGTGTACAAGGAGATATTTAAAGATCTACGAGACATGATAGTTGTGCCTAAAACAACACTTAATTTCTCTTATTTCAAACACAAACTTGATACTCTGCAGCCCTTTCAGTGAGAAAAAGATATGCAATTCTGAAAGATTGGCTCAACTACACCAAGGATCCGTAATTGCACAAACAATTACTTTAATTTTATATATTTCAATAATATATTTATCTGGATAATAATAACAATTAATATTATGGTTCCTTTGGATTTATCAAACTTTTAAAATAATTTTCTATAACAGTACATTACATATTTATTTTTTGGATTGTTTAAATTATTGACTTCTAAAAAAGAAAATGTAAAAATATAACAATATTCTCCTCCTACTCCTCTTCTTCACTTTACTCTCATTTTCTCCTCCACCTTTTGTTAGCCTCACTCTTTTTTTCCTTCGTATTCCTCCTTTTGTTCTTCTTTCGTTTCTCTTATTTTCTCTTTTTCCTTTATTTGTTATTTTTCACTCTTCACCTCTTTCTATTTTTTCTTCTACTCATCTATGTCGTTCACTGAGTCTAGTAGCGTTGCTCCGCGCAAGCGCGAGGATGTTGACTTATATTTTATTTTATATAAATATGTTGAAGTGATGTCATATTTTTGTTTGGTCTTTGATTCCCAAAATTTGTATTATAATGTGTTTGATGTTGTGTAAGTAAGTAATTTTTTTTATTGTGTTTTGGTGTTATTAATCATTTTCGCTATTGTAGCATATGGTATATTGGTGGTGTATATTAGATGATTGTTTTTTTTTGAGATAATGGTCATTATTCCAAATTTTATAGTTTTTTTATTTCGTTAAATTTCTGTTTGTTGTGTATAAATAGTCATATAAATTATTTTTCAAAAATTGATTGTTGTGACATTTCCAAATCTACATATATTTGAGTTTTAACAGAGTGAAAATTAAGTGTATTGTTGTAGACAAATACTAATATATATGGCTTATAACAATGTTGGGCATGTTAGCCCAATGCATAAACGATAGTGAAGAGTTCGTGGTTAACTTGCCCCCCTTGTGTAGCTCTGAATAGTCTCTGATTTTTTAGCTATGTATGTGTTTGATTATGTTTTTTAGTTGGTGTAATATATATATATTAAATTCGGCTTTAGGTCTATTGGTGAGAGTTGCTTACCTTTTCGTCTTTGGATTACGGTGAAGTCATTGCTTTTCTTCGACGTCTTTGCCTTCCTCATAAACACATGCAAAAGCAAGTGTGAGAATCATTAAATTGGTGTATGTGTTCTTTAGTTTTAGTTTACTTGATTTGTTGTGTATCTTATTGAGTTTTAATTCACTTGATTGATGTTTGTATGCTTATTTTAGTTTTTGTTTTGAATGGTTAGTAGTTGAGGACATATGTTTGTCTTTTTATGCAAAATATAGTTGATTGTTCCTGAAAAACAAATAAGTATCAGTCCATACCACATTAAATTTCAAGACTCAAGAACATTATATAGTATATTATACAAAAACAATCATCTTAGACCAAGGTCCTTCATAAATGATTTTTCTTACAACTTTCACTGTTATTGATATCTTTAGCATCGCCTTCAGATATGTTCGCAATGATTTCCCCTATGTGTGGATCAAGAGTCGGGAACGTCTTACCTAAATTCCAAATTAAAAAGCCAAATATTAATGCTCATGGAATTTGAATCTCAAGAGTCAAAATTTCTCTTTTGTTATTCTTTTATTCTTGAACATAGCATATTTAAAAATGAAAATTTACTCACCAGAAGCAGCGTCTACGAAGTTTCCATTGTTGATGAGTTGTGTGTAAGATACTTGAACCGACATGCTTATGATTTTTGTCAGTTGCAGAGGAAGTTCCAAATCTCCGTAGGATCTTACTTTCATTGTAACAATTTATCCCTATAAACCAAAATGTTTTAATACATCATAGCCACATATTCATACATAAATAAATCTAACTTGTGACATACCTTATAACAACAAATTTTACTGCTTTATTGTTGTATCTTACTGAACACTAAGTGTCAACTTCCCAAGAAGCAGCAACGAATACCTTAATGCACAAAAAATCTAAAAGAAAATGAACATACATATTTTAAGGGAGCTGAACCTGAGCTTTAGCATCCTCGATTCACCTTCTTGTGAGAGCCAAAACTGCTGAAGCAACGCCTCTATCATCAATTTGGCGGCATGCCCTGATTTCATCACCTTTCACTAACAAAAATAAAAAATTCAACAAATTCATATACACGAATCTAACAGAATACATGAACTGAATCACTGAGAAATTCGCAGAATCAAAATCAGCAGTACCAAAGAAAAAGACAAAAGTACATGTTAGTGCAACGTGCAACTTTAAACCGATCAACTTTTACAGGTTTTAAATATGGATATTTTTTAAAACTTTCGCCGAATTATCGGATCACAGATTAACCGGTTTGACTGCGGATCCATGTTAAATTTAAAAGAACTGATTTAAATGTAAAAATATTTTAAATACACAGACTACTTACAAATTAACAAAATATTTGTTAAATTATTAGGGAAACTTTTTTATTTAAAATATCCAGCGCTTACAAAACGCAGATCAAGATCTAGTGTATACTAAAACCAAAACAAAATAATCAAGGAAAAAGTCCATAAAATACCTCTAACTAAATTTCATTAAGTTTTTAAATACCCGATTTTTTTGTTATCCGGTTTAATACCCAAACTAATTATTTTACTCATTTTAATATAATAACTTTCAAAATTATGCTCATTTTAATACCCAAATTATGCTAATTGTAGTCAAAAATATTAATAAGTTTCAATTTAAAAAAAAACAATTATCTAAACTTCAAAACCAAATCATTAAAATTTCAAATATTCTTTTAGGTTTTAAGAACAAAAGTAACTAACTTTTTATATTATTTTATAAATTTATAAAATTAATTGTGAATAAAATAAATAAATTAACTTAAAACTTCAAAAAATAAACTAATTTTTTTATTAAAACTAAAATTATTAGTATAAATATTATCTAAAATTTAGTTACTTTTACTCTTATAAGATAAAATAAAATTTGATAATTTTTTAAAAAAATTTAGAGATTTTATAAGTTTTTCTTAAAATTTGTTATTAAAGTGAATATACTTTGAGTATTAAAATAAGCATATTTTAAAAAGTAGGTGTCTTAAAATGAGTAGAACAATTAGTTTGGGTATTAATTTGGAAAGTAAAAAAAATTGGTATTAAAAAGCGTAAAAAATTAAGTTGGATATTTTTATGAATTTTTTTTTTATGATCAATTACCATAAATAATAAAATTTATTAATAAAATAGTTAATTTTTTAATGTAAGATCCACCTATAATAAGGTAGACAACCTTGAAAAAGAGAAAACTTCTTAATTATATATATGATTCTTCTACTTTATTTTTATTTTGTTCTCTTCAAACAACTAATCTCTAATTAATTGTAGTAAATAATAGATATTGTATTTTATTCTATATTATAAATATAAAATAATATTTTATAATATATTTTCTTCTTTTTCTTAGTTTTCATCTCCTACTTATTGCTTCTCTTTCTTTTCTTTTTCTTTACCTTTTTTTTCTTTGATTTATTCTTTTTAACTCTCTCTATTCATTCTTCTTTGCTTCATTCTCTTTTTTTTTTGTTCTTCCTTTTTTTTTCTTCTTTTTTCTTTCTCCAACTCATTTTTTCATTCTTCTCTTATCTTTTTTGTTTTCATCATCCATCTCTTCTCCTCCTCATCTTTATGTATCTTCTCTTTCTTTTTATTTTATTTTCTTTTTTTTCGTTATCGTTCGTCCCTCTTTCATGAATCAATTTCTCAGTACTCCTAGATTAAAAAAAATCCTGCGTACTCCTCTCCTTTTTATTAATATATTAAATTTTTATTTAAAGAGAAAAATTTAGTAAAAGACAATGAAACCAAGAGAAACTTACATAATTACAATTCTACCTAGGACTATCCAAATCTGAACCCAATACCGTCTCAATAAAATCAGATACCCACTTCCAGAAATTGAATTTCCGAATTCGTTTTCTTTTATTGGTTGAAAAGCTCGATTGAAAAGTAAAGTAATAAATGAACTTAAAGGCAAAGTTGCGAAAGTTTCACTGTCTTTCACTCACTTGAAATTCTCAAAACCCTACTCAATTGTGAATCCTCAATCGAGAATCAAAACTCAAATCATGTTGAATCGAGACGATCCGAAGGCGAAAGAAGACGGCTCGAGTAGTGTAGAAGGAGAAGAAAAGGCTATGGTCACATTTTCCGAAGAAGTAATTGGCGATGGCGTCGTAAACCCAAGCACCATCAACCGAGCAAAGTCCCCAAGATGCAGATGAAAGCGAAGAAAATTCAAGTGAGAAAGAGGAAGAGGAGGAATCAAGTGAGAAAGAGAATAGGAAGAATCAAGAGAAGGAGAAGAAGAGGAGGAATCCAGAGAAGGAGAAGAAGAGAAGGAAGCCGGAGAAAAAGAGAAAGAACCCAAAAAGGAGATAAAGTGGAGCCCCGACAAAGAAGCTGAAGAAGAGACGACCCAATCAATACGAGAACATGAACTCGAACATGAAACTGAGTCACATGCAGTGGTAAGTAACTACTAAGGCATTTGTAGAACTTTGAAAACTTTGTGAAAGATGATTTGAATTGTATTATTTTAATATTATAAAACTGTGGAAAAATAAGTGTAATTTCGAGTTAGTGTAATATTGAGAAACAAAGTAAACCTTGTAATATTTTGATGACTTTGTAAACCTAAGTTGAATTTCAACTATATCAATGTACGAACTTTGTGAAACCAAAGAAAACTTCAACTTTATGATTGCTTAACTAAGTCCAAGTTTGTGAAACTTTATGTTGATGGTTGTAACATGTCGTACGTGATCCGGTTTTCACTAGAGTGCAGCTTGTAGATGACGAAGAAGAAGGCATACAACGCTGAAGTTGCACTTTCCTTCAAGCCAGTATCAAAAGTCTTTAAAGCTTTCAGAAAAATGTTACATTGACACGGCGCTAAAAAATATACAAACGATCCTGAAAGAGAAGGAGGTGGACTGGTTCATAGAGCACCAACAGTTCCAAAATTTCTTCCATATAAAAAATCGAAAGCAGAAGTGGATGTGAATATGGCTTCTCGTTTTGCGATCAGCTTGTAAAGGAAGAAGTATGAGTTATGGTTTATCGTTAATGGCATCCCAATCCGATACTCTCTTAGAGGATTCAAACTCATTTATGGACTTTGCTACCATGAATATCCCACCATGAGAGGTTAGGTGGTACAACCTTCATGAACAAGTACTTTGAAGGGAAAGGGTTACATACGCTGACCTGGAGAAGCAGATGTTGGCAATGAAATTAAAGCCACATCATGATCGTCTAAAGATGGCCTTTCTGTACTTCTTAGCCATCATCTTCGTCGGAAGCCGAAAGAGTGGAGAGGGAGCATCACCTGTGGACAGTTTCTTCCTGACTGTTGTTGATGCCCTAGATGCATGTTTATAGTTTCCTTAGGGGGGGGGGTAATGTGTTCGAACATAACTTGAAGGATGTCTCTAGCTTCTTGGAGAAATGCGACGGGTTGTGCCGACGAGTTGGGTTTTTACAAGCTTTCATGTTCCTTTGGAGGTACTCTTAAGCTCTTCTTGTACTTAGGATAGTAAATATTTTTTTTTGTGTGTAGTTGTTGGCCTTTGAGGCAATTCCAAGCTTGAGGAACCATTTTTGAGAAACTGTTAATGATGCACGCCCTGGTTGCCACGGATTTGCAAGATGCAGTACAAACGCAAAGGTGAAACCAAGTCATACAGTCTGAATGCAATGAACGGGAAACTTGGTAAAACTAAGGTAATTAACATTTTATGTTTATTCGAATTAAGGAGAAACTAAGGTATTATTTGGCACATGATATTCAAAGTGTCTTGGTAGCAACTACGGCTGAGAAGGGACTTCTGAAAAGTATAAGGATAGGCAAGAAAAGTTGTTGGGCCGAGGACTTAAATGATGCAGCAATTGATCGTTGGACCAAAATAATACAGAAAGGGAAGAAACAAATTTTCTTTGAAGAACAGTTCTTCATCAATGTAACTGCTCGTACATCTCCGGTTGAAGGTCCCACCATTGCTGCTATTGGAGGACCATCCAATAACGCAGAATCTAGCCAGGCTCATGCAGATTTGGTGGAGGCTTCTGGATTTGAGGCTTTAAAAGCGTTGGAAGGTAGGCTTATGAATGCAATCAGAGATGTTTTGAAGGAAGTGTACCAAAAATTCAATTCATTGGGTAACCGGCTAACTCCTCTAGAAAAAGAAGTGAAATGTCTTAGAATGAGTGTTCCCAAAATGAATGACCCCGATGGTGGTGATAATCTGTCCGAGCAAAATGGTGGTGATACTCCGTCGGAGCAAGATGGTAGTGATACTCCGTTGGAGAAAGTTAAAGATGGTGGTTCTAAGGATGTTAGTGTTGTCGATATTGCAAAGCAAATGCAGAGTGAACATGGTAAGGGTAATGATGACATGGATGAAACTACAGAGATGTGTGCAGCGGATGAGAAGTTGGAGAGTCAGATGTCTGAGAATGATGTCGCTAAGGTTGGTGAGACGGGAAAGGAAAGTGGGGATGTCCAAACCGAGACAAAGAAAAAGAAGAGGGGAAAAAGATGATGGAAAGGAAGTACGTCCTTCGAAAAAGACAAAAGGTTGCGATAATAAGAGTTCCATTTGAAGAAGGCGTTAGAAGAAGAAGGAGTCATCTGAAAAGAGGACAGAAGGTGCCAAAAAGAAGCCAGGTGAAAAGAAGCAGAAGGAAGAGGTAGCTGAGAAGGAAGAGCCAACTGAGAAGAGGACAGCATGTGTCCAGAAGAAGGAAGGTGGAAAGAAGCAGAAGAAGACCAAGAAGGAAGGTAAGAAGAAGGTGTGAAAACCCTATGTGGTTGTTTTAATAATGTGACAAGTACTCGGTTTATATGACTTCCTTGAATTCATGTATGACTTATGTTATAACTTTGTGTTTTGTTTTTGAAGACTTATGTTATTTCATCGAACTGCTTTAAGTAGGTGAAACTTTTCAAAGTTTCACTTTCATCTTAGTCAACTTCGTGAAACTAAAGTAATTCATAACTTCGTAAAATAGGTGAAATTTTGTAACGTTAAACTTTCATTTTAGTCTAATTTTGTGAGACTAAAGTAATTCGTGAATGAGCAAGTAGGTGAAACTTTGTAACGTTAAACTTTCATCCTAGTCTAACTTCGTGATACTAAAGTAATTCGTGAATGAGCAGTAGGTGAAACTTTGTAAAGTTAAACTTTCATTTTAGTCTAACTTTGTGAGACTAAAGTAATTCGTTAATGAGCAAGTAGGTGAAACTTTGTAAAGTTAAATTTTCATCTTAGTCTAACTTCGTGAGACTAAAGTAATTCGTGAATGAGTAAGTAGGTAAAACATTGAATTAGATAGTCTTCGAGAAGATAAAAAAATCCTTAAACAAACAATATAGTTATTCATTCCAAACGACTACAACAACACAACAATTTTTTTTTTTATAACGCTGATTTATTATGATATTACAATTATGAGAAAGATTACATAGACGATTCGACAACCGACAATACTACCTGTCTTTTGAGGATCTACGCCTAACTGCATCACCTGAGCCGTCCTATGAAGATCTACTCCTGACCAGATCTACTTGCACCATGTTGAGGACCTCATGTAAGCCTTTCTTCCGTTATCTGCATAATTGTTTAATAAATCGATCTCTCCGGGACTTGAAACCTGGATCTCCTAAAATCTGCAAGAAATTGCATAGTCTGGAATTCGAACCACAGACCTGGGTGTAGAAGCCTTTAAACCTTAACCATTAGGCTACGGTGCTTCCACACAACACAACAATTTTAAACATACAAAAGAAAGAATTCTAAGATCATTTAGATCATTACAAAGCGCCAACACATGTCATGGCTTGGTAGGATTCGGACGGGTGAGCTTATACTTAAGTTCAGCAATATCTGCAACCATCTCATCCACATGCTTCCTTAAAATTTCAACCTCTTCTTGGACACCGAAGACCCATGGTTGACGGAAATGGAAGTCATCATTCTACACATAAAACCAAAAAATATCAAAATCTGCACATAAACCCGAAAGTATCCATAAATTACCTCAATTTTTTTTGCAAGTAAAGTATTTTCTCCATGGTAAAGTATCAAAACTGGTTAGATACTTTGGATCCCGAGACACCTCGTTGATGATTCCCCCCCCCCACACAAGGACATCTGGTCAGAATCCCACACTCGGCATCCGCCACGAAGCCAAGCATGTCAATGTCTCTCTTCAAAGCTTTCATCTGCATGTGTTCCTCGTATGGATGAGTCATGATTCTGAGTATTCGAGTTAGGAAGAAAGAAGAGGGTTCAAAGAGAGAGATTGAATAGTGGAGAGAGAGAGATGTGGTTGAGATAATGGGAGAAACAAAAAGGATTTAATACACATCTACGTCGATTCTGCATCGATTTTAGGGAGAGTTCAAAATTCGAAAAAATGGGTGGGAAAATTCGAAATGCTGGACGGGAAAAAATTGTAAAGGATTTTCGTGCTTCGAGTTTCACATAGTTTGTAGTTATACAAAAATCTTTAAAGTTGTACTTTTCTTATTTTTGCGATTGTTTTAGTTTTACTGTACTTAGATGATTGATTTTATGGTTATACCAACTATATTTTGTTTTCTATATGCGTTTCTGATGTGATCATGTCGAAATAAATTTGATTTCATGATATATATAACTTTTATAATCCCACAAGATAATATCTAAGAAAATAATATATCGCGGTAAATGTATTTCCTTCCAAATTAATAGAAAATGTGATCTATATTTTAAAATTTTGCAGTTAACGTGATCCAGATTTAAGAACTATCAATAGGTAACGTCACTTTTCTAAAACATGAATAAGTAACGTTATCGAAACTGTAATATAAATCATCAATTACTCTAAATCATCTATAATATAACGCAAGTTTCACCAAGTTCTACGATCATATCTATAATATAACACAAGTTTCACCAAGTTCTACGATCATATAATGCAGGTTTTCACCAAGTTTTTTTAAAATTTCCCTTACAACCAACTTCTCTTCCCTATCAGTTTTCCTTGAGTTCCTTGTATTCTTTAAGTCCCTTGCGATCCTTGAGTCCCTCTTGAGTCCCTTGTGTTCCTTGTATTCCTTGTGTTACCTGTGTTACTTGAGATCATTTTGTTCCCTCCGAGTAGTTGAACCAACGACTCAAATTCCTATTCAGAACATACTTATTAGGACGGAGCCTTTTTCTTCTGCCGAAGGAAACCATTTTTCCTGAGTTATTCTCTTTCTTTTATCGTACTTTGGAGGTAAGGAACACTTTCAACTTTTTTTGGAATCATCCAACCAGACATATGAGGGACTGGATATATAGTCCTTCGACACGCCAAAGCCCACACTCTAATCAAGTAATAAGGCAAGATTACAACATCATGCATGTCATTCAACTTTGTTGGTCTATCATGCTTCAAACACTTAATGGTAGCGCCTATTGCATGGACACATGGGTATTTATCTATATCAAAATTCCTAGAGCTGCACGTTTTATGATGCAAATCCACCAAATAATTCTTCCCATCTGTTTCAATAACATTGTATTCAAGCTCAAAAGTGTTCAGCGGAGTCACTTGTAGTTTTCCACCTTTCTGTACTCTTTTATGCATTTTGTTCTCTACATAAAGAACTAATTTTTGAGATGACGGTCCGGCTGCTGCATCCTTCCTATATATGTTGAACCACTTGGTCATTTTGTCAATAATTGTATCAAGCATAGGCAGTAAACACATCCTTCGTGCCTTTTCAAATAGCGCATTCAAGGACTCCGCACAATTAGAGGTGTCAATGTTGTACCTTGCACTGAGGAAATGACATTTCGCCCAATTTTTGACATCGACCATTTTATCAAGATACCTAGCACACGCTGGATACCTCTCCCTAACTCTTGATATTGTTGTTCAAACTCAGTCTCTGAATAAACTTGTGCAACTTTTCTGAATTGTAGTGCAACATCATCCCTATTCTGTTTGACATTAACTTTCATATTGTGCGATTGATAAATACAATACCCATGTTTAGACATCGGATACACTTCAGCAACATATTTTATCAGATTTTTATTTCTGTCTGAAACAAACACTAATTCCGTTGAATCCGGTATAACAGTTTTCAGCTTTCTGAAAAAACAATTCCAACTTTCATTTTTCTACCCATCAACGATATTAAAAGCTATAGGATAATGGTGACGTTTTGGATCCTGAGCCGTGACAATAATTAAAACACCATCTTCAACAATCTTCAGAAAATTTGCATCCACAGTGATAACTTGCCTCATGTATTCAAACCCTTCAATGGAAACTCCCAACACAACAAATAGGTATTTGAGCCTTTTATTTTCATCCAATAACAAACTTGTTTTTGTATCCGGATTGACCTTCTCTAACATATACAAATAAGAAGACAATTTTTTGTATCATTCTTGGGGACTACCACGCAAATCCTCAACAACTTGTTGTTTTCTTTTCCAACATATCTCATACGACACTTCCACACCCAATTTCCTTTGCACCATACCGACCAGTTTTTTTTCGAAGTTGGTGTCTCAAATAATCCCGGATAATCCTTATGCACTATAGCTGCAACACATCTTGGTGTAGGTTTTCTTTTGATTCTAGTACTTGACTTTACGTGAGAGCATGAATGCATCTTTATGTATGTTCTAATCGAAAACGTTTCAGAATTCTTTATCTTTGTAGCTCTCACAACCCATTTACAAGCTTCAGCCGCTCCCCGAGTTGGCGATACTGATTCCAAAACAGTTTTTTTTTTGTGATGCTCTATCAATAATATCTTTCACATTATTTTTACTCAGAAATTCTTGAAATAACTCAATACCCAAACCATCTTCCCACTCAGTAACCACTAGATTTTTTTTTACAACACGAGGCAAATCAACATAGTCGCAAATAGGACGAACACCCATAGATTTATCCATGTCGCCTTCATTGTCCATGATATCCATGTTATCCAAACCAATGCCCCCTTTGTCGGCTTCTCCATTAACAACATTTTCCACCCGTTCAGCTCCCGCTAAATATCGTTCTACTTCTTCAATGTGAGTAAATAGAGTGAGTGCACTCAGATTATCTTTAACTTTGGGTAATCTACTCACAAGCTCAATATAGTTCCCACCATATTAGCGTTCTTTCTCAACTCTTGATTGATGCTCCGTTACTTATTTCTATTTCTTTGATGATTTTTACATGCAAAATACTTCTTCTTCCCTCTTTATCCACTGATGTCAGATACACAAACATATTTTCATCATCCAAAATATATGATTGCCTCTTAGGTTCTACTACTATTGGAATGTAACTCGGATTCAGCCTCTTTTTACACTGGTCTATGGTCTCCTTATTGCATATCCTCTCCTTCAAAAACGAATAAGTGATCTCATCCAATGATGATGTCTTAAAGGATATAACATACAAACGGCTATCATTTGGAATCCATTCATAATCATCTCCAGATTTCGCATAATGTCCATCATAGTCAAAGTGTATATTTGTAGACGAATAACCCATTATATGTTGTACAAAAAAATTAAGTCTTTAAAGTTAATCCTAGTTATTCAGTTTATGTTATTGAAGTTACATTAAGTTATATCTTGTTACACATTTTTTGTCAGGGAGTAAAGTTTCACTTACTTACACTTTTCTAGTCTACCAGTTTCACACTATTCATTCGAGAATTCAACATCGACTAATTAGAAAATCCACTAATTAACCGAACGAGCATTTCATTCTATTTTGATGGGGTTATAAGATACATACCAAGATAATGCTTTATATAAATTTAATTTACTTGGGTTGAGAATTAATTGATCAATGATTCAACATCCAAGCGAGCCACATTCTCCTTTAGAATCACTGATTTGAGGAGAGCTCTCGCTTCGAAGCGCCAAACCCAAAAGACTCAAAGAATAAACGGAGGAGAGAGAAACAAAAAATCTACCTGGACCGGAGAGAGAGAAAATGCGCTTGCTTTTGATTGGTCATGTAGAGAGGGGCACTTTTGACTTTGTCTATCCATATGAAAGTATCATAATAGACAAGAGTATGTGAGAATTTGTAAGAATATGACAAAATATTTTTTGCCTCTTTCATTCCTATTATTTTTTCTATATTTGTTGATATATTGTTGATATAATCAATTATGTTATAATATTTGATTAATAAAAAAAATATAATATAATACAGTAGGGCTGAGCACATATCAGATATTCGGGTTTTTAAGGTATTTGTGATTTGCTTCATATGTTACATATATCTAATTTTTTGATTTGCTTTGCTTTGGAAAAGTACGGATATCCGTAAAAACGAATATCCAGAAAATAAATAGATATTTGCGGATATTTACGAATACTTACGGATATCTCATCCATTTTGATTTATACAAATAATCTTAAAAATTCGATACAAAATTATTTTCTAAAGTATTTTTTTAGCATAATATATAAAATAAAATTAAAAAAAGTAGTGAATCTATAAGTTTTTTAAAACTTAGTTAATAATCACAATAGCACAAAACTTACGACAAAAGTTATTATTTTCATAATTTTTTTCTTTTCTTTTTATGCAATACTTTTATATAAGTAATAATATGAATAAAATTTATCAAATCATATGTTAGAATAATTATTATATAATCTACATATATATTTATACATTGCCGGATCGGAGCGGATATCCGCTTTCCAAAATTTTAATATTTGTGATTTGCTTCGATTTTAACGGATATTGATTTTTAGTATTTGCTTTTCTTCGAAAGTTTACGGATATCCATAATTTTCGGATCGAATCAAAACGAATAACGAATCAAATCAAATTTAACGGATAAAATACCCAGTCTTATAATACAGTAAGTGTGGTCGAAAAGAATAACACTCACATGCGGTGAAAAAGAGAACGAACTGTGACAAATTATCATTTTACCCAAACAAATCCTTACATAGTTATTTTATTAATATTTCTCCCACCCCATAGTGTTTATTCTACTACTACATCCTAAAAATAAAAGCGAAGGAAGGCGCACAGAGCGTGGAAGCGAGCGGGAAGCACATGGGATAGAGGGGAGGCAACGCATAAAGCTCACGCTGACGTTGAGTCAAAACGCGGGTCAACTCTAGTCTCTGTCTCACACATATAATTTAGCTTATTCCTAATTAAGATTCACCACTCTCCTCATTTGTCGCTCCAAATCTACTTTCTCTCTTTGGTTTCCTGATTAAAAAGAAGAGAGAAAAAAATCATTTGGTGTCGGTGGATCCTCTCCTCAACATCCATCATCCTTTTCCCGGTAATTTGCTATCTTCCTCAATTTCGTTGTCGATCTCTCTCTGTTTCCTCACGTTTCCGCCTACTAGATTTCATTTGATAAGCTGTTTTTATGGTTCTGTCAGCTTTTGAAAAATGCTTAGCGTAATAAGGTAGATCCAATCAACAATATGACTATGAGCAACGGCGATGCTGTTTCTTAATTCTCATTCTCCTCGCAAACTCATTTTCTCGTTTAATGCTGCTTTGATTTCACTTTATGATTCTATAATTTTAATAGATCTTTACTTTGCTCATGAACTGAAGCGCAGATCCAAACAACACGATAACTATGAGCAACGGCGATTTGAAAACCTGCAATGGCTCTATCGAGAAGACACCTTTCAGGATCTTTGTTGGGTACGATCCACGCGAAGATCTTGCCTACCAAGTCTGTCGTCATTCCATCACCAAGAGATCTTCTATCCCTGTTGAGATCATCCCAATTGTTCAGTCAGATCTCCGAGAGAAAGGTCTCTACTGGAGAGAAAGAGGGCAGCTTGAGAGCACCGAGTTCTCTTTCACTCGCTTCCTGACTCCACACTTGTCTGATTACCAAGGCTGGGCTATGTTCGTCGACTGCGATTTCCTCTACCTCGCTGACATTAAGGAACTCGTTGATTTGATCGATGACAAATACGCAATCATGTGTGTTCAACATGATTACACTCCTAAAGAGACCACTAAGATGGATGGTGCCGTCCAAACTGTCTACCCCAGGAAGAACTGGTCCTCTATGGTGCTTTACAACTGCGGCCACCCTAAGAACAAGACTTTGAACCCTGACACCGTCAACACTCAGACTGGTGCCTTCCTCCACAGGTTCCAGTGGCTTGAGGATGAAGAGATTGGGTCTGTTCCTTTCGTCTGGAACTTCCTTGAAGGCCATAACAGGGTCGTTGAGAACGATCCCACCACCCAGCCTAAGGCCGTGCATTTTACTCGTGGTGGGCCTTGGTTTGACGCTTGGAAGAATTGCGACTTTGCTGATCTCTGGCTCACTGAGATGGAAGTGTACTGCAAAGAGAACAACAAAGAAGCACATGTGGCGAATTAGAAAGAAAAGAGGTATGTTACTTGCCAACACAAGTATATAGTTTTTACTGGCTTTGTAGAGCCAGTGATCACTACTCTTGTGAATTGGCTTTCGATTGTCGTTTTCTCATTTATATTCGTTAAATTATTCGCGACACTAATACCAATATTAAGATCTTATGGTAAAATAACCTATTCGTTTGGTTTTGTTTTTGTTGGACTTGTACCTTGTAATGATATTTTATTTGTAATTTCAATGAAGCAACTTATTTTTATTTGTGACATTATGCAACACTTCTTCTTAATTGGTTTATCATAATTATTAATCCAAAATAATTATCATTAGATATATTGCTGACGCTGTCCTTGATTTTGATATTGTGACTCGAACATGCACATACCGATGAAATTCTAGGAACCTCAATATCTACTATAGCCAATTGATACGAGGATAATAGAAGTCTCAATATACTACTATAAGCAATTGATACAAAAATAAATGATAAACACAAACCCAAACACACACATTAGGGATGAAACGAAACTAATGTGAACCTAGCCGACCCAAATCCCATAGGACAAGCTGAACACTTTGATCGTTGAAGTGACATTTACTTTGGTTGAGCTGAAACGAATTGACACTTATTTGGTTGAGCTGGTTGAGCTGAATCGAAATGATATTTACTTGAGCGAGGTGGACGAGCTAAATACTCTAGTGAACTAGAATGACACGCACCTGGACGAGATGAACAAGTTGATTCGATTTGCTGAGCTGGTTCAACCATCGAGAAGTTACATTCGACCAACCTTGTTTTTGATGAACTAAGCCAATCTCTTGAAGGTTCTAAGTCATGTTCATGGCCAACCTACTCAAGGAAGCTTGAAGGGCCCCAACTCGGTTGTCTAAGCCGCAGTAGAAGTCTTTCGTCGTTCAGGCCACTTACGGGCCAAACCTCTTTGGTTTTGATCCTTCTTGTATAAAATTTGCTCTTTAGGCGAGGGTTATTTTAAATCTTACATAATGACTTACTTAGTCATGTCATAGCTTAGATCATTATAATATATACGCAGTGGAATACCCTTTATTAACTTTTGATCTAAATCCAATCAACACTTGTTCGGTCAAATCACCTCATCCGTGGTTAGTTCACTTAACTACTAATTAGCTTAGAGATCGATCCTAAAGCATATTCAAGTCATGCAAATCCGAGGTTCCATTCCTTTAGACCATACTATCTAGATCTATGCAAGTATTTCTATATCTTACTTTTGTTTGATCCACAAAGCTTGTTTGCTCATTGGTCCATTAATGAACCGTCATTTTCGTGTGTACTTGACCACTATCACCCAATGATCTTTTTTGGGGTCCTTATCTTGGTTCCTGCAATTAAACAATTCCATATGGTTCTTAGTCATTCAACCAACTATCCACATAAACTAAGTAACCATTAAAAGACGTCTTCATTATATGCTTCCATGCGTGTACGACCCCTTTATGCACATGCACTATCATTAACATCCATCTTGTCTTCCCATATATCTCAATGGATCCAGCTTCTGGTTAAATAATACCCATCATATCCTAAGTCAATCGACAAATCATCCCACCAGCCGACCATCCTTTTCTTCCTAATTGATGCATCCTCTAATCAATTTAGTGCGAACCACTTGACCCATTATCCTTGGATCATGGCTGATAATACCCAATCTTGATCAGTCCATACTCGGCTTCCTTGCAGATCTCATGCTTCGACTACAACCGAGGTTGATCCATAACACATCACTAAGTTGCCTTCATAACCGAAACCATCAATCCATAATCCATGGATCGTGGTCTATACACCAGACATAAACAAACTGAAGGTACTTGCCTTCATGACTCCTTACCATTCCTTGCTCTCATGCTGATTATCCCCCATTAGATGCAAGTTGCATGCATATACTTTCTTAACTGTCACATTCTTTCGGAGAGGAACACTTACACCCTTTGGCTAGGCCATTCATCGGATCATCAATCCTAGGCTGGATTGTGGTTGATGGTGCAAGCATAAGCTAGACCGATATGACTATGTTCGACGATGACAGTCTCTCAGCAGTCACCCATCATATGGTTATAACCTCCCTTACCAGTATCTACATTGATGAAGAGTCGCGATTATTCGATCTTGACCCTAGACTGTGGCCTTTCAGATCCAGACATAGTTTGCAGTCACTTTAATCAAATCCATGATCGACTTACTGTATTGACTACATGACTCGGATCGTTTCATCCAAGTGGATCCTCTAAGGGAATAAACGGTTAACCCAAAGGCCTAGTAACCACTCTCCCATGAGTCGGATCCATGATCCATGAATCGTTCAAGGCATAATGACCAATACACCCAACACGGATCATCATCCCGCCTAGTATGAGTCAATCATCATGAACCGTTGCCTCTTCTCTTGACTTGATCTCGCATTTGCCTTAACCAAGTCACAACCTTAGATTTCCCATTGCGGTTCTCATCTTTCAAGGTATAAGCGGTTCACAGTTAACCCTAGTGCTCGCCCCTCCATGAGTCAGATCCATGATTCACTCATGATCAACTCAAACACCACCCATGACTCGTCATCAATATCTAGCCAATGCATATCATCCAACTATCGCCACATATAGGCGAGCCATGCCCGCCATGATCAGATCCATTCTCCTACACCTCAGATCATTTGCTCTCATCAAGGTTCCTTCTCTAGCAGGATCACATCATGCCTTGCCAATGATGTTTCCTTCACCAATCGAACTTATAATTTGAGAAGCAACCATAGATTGGCATTGCATAGTCTCGTTGGAAAATGGAAGTGTCATCCTGGTCGGCCCTGCCTTTGTTACATGCGTCTGCACCAGGCTTGTATAATGAAATTATCGATCAGACTCATCAACGCCATGCATCGATTGCCCCTACTCTCCCGTGAATCGGATTCTTCAGCCTTTTAAACAAGTATGTGCCATGCACTTCCAATACTGCATAGTTCTCTCTTCCTTTGTATCTCAGGGTGTAGGAGACAGCCTTGTCGTACATGTATACCCATAAATTGCCATTCTTTTTATAGGAAAATGGTAGTTTCCTTCCTAAGCTTTGCACCCATTCATGACAGATATTGGCCATTGATTTCATCAATGGTCCATATCGCATCTCTTGGGCCTTAGCAGTTACCCAACTGCCCATGACCTGCCACACAGCCAACCAAGTGCATCAGTTCATCTAGATAGGTCAGTACCCGACTAGCTTGGTCAGCTAGATTAAGCTGACTGCTAGCTCGTCCAGCTAGCTTAGCTAATAGTCCAACTAGTGTTAGTTGGCCAATGAGTATTCAGTTGATACAGTGGATAGCTTAGCTACTCCAACTCGTCCAGTGGGTATCTCTGTTACTCCAACTCTTAATTTTTATCTCGTTCCATCCGTCTACGTCTGATGGTCCAGTTCTCGATCATGACTAAGCTTTTTCGATCATTCCCTTCATCATATCATGTTATTGATCACTTCTTGTGATCTGTACTAAGCCAGCCATGTTTTCATTGAAATGGCTAGGCCCTAGGTGGAGTTCCAGGAACGGGGACACTACAAATCTCTCCCACTTGATAGGAATTCTTCTTTGAATTTGGTCGTGGTTAGACCTGCTTTCCTAACTAGGTATTCTAACTCCAAACTTAGTCTTATGCAGAAAAGGGGACATAATCGATTTGTTTCTCTCAACCCAAATGGTCTGCATCTTTGCTTCATGATCTTTCTCACTGATCACATCATCTTGATCACCATCATATCAGTCTCCCCCACTTGATAGGGATTTGACCTAAAATCCCATCAAGTGGTATATTCTGATTTTTGTTCATGGCACCCTTAGTTGTTTTCTTGACAGCAGTCAAGGGTCCATAAAGCATCCATATAAGTGATACTTGCAATCATTTCCAAGGACATATATGGTGGCACCCAACCCAACTGTCCATGTTGCGGTATTAGTATCCACTAAAGCATGTCCATGTCTGAGTCTTGTCTTTCTTTGACTTTGCTTTTTCTTTCTTTGAACATAGTCCTTTCAGAGTTACTCTTTTAATCCAGGCCTTGGTCTTTTCCAAACTTGGTCTTAGTATTCTGACGTTTTCCTATTCTGAATGTAGTCTTATATTTCATGATCCTCATCAGACCTGACTAGATCATATCTCATAGTCAGACAACTAGTAAGATGCTTGCTACACACTCGAGTCTTACTAGATTGATATGCTCAAATTACCCCACGAACACTCTCTCAAATAAAAAGTCAATTGCAGTACTTGGGGACCGAATCCACAAGGAGCATAAATCATACAATAGACTAACAACTATAAGTAAAGCTAACATAAATGAAAGCAGTAAAGCAAACAAAACATGTTATTGGTATGTAAACGATGAGGGAAAATGCTAGATCTAAGGAAAGCAAACATGCAATCAAAACTCATATTAATAGTTACTAAGGGTTTATTAAGTACAATCCTAGAACTCAAATTCAATTACAAAGTTTCCAGCTCTCTCTGCGACAACTTCCTAAGAATAGATCCTTGAAGACCAACTCTCGCTGCGAGACCGATTTCTCTAGACTAGCATTATGTTGAATTCAATATGTTCACGAAGTGTCTAAACCAACTGTCGTTGTATCTATCAACCTAGCTCATGCAGGATTCATATCAGGATAATCACACTCTCATTTTATTATAAGTATCCTAAGATCATGTTCTACTGAAAAATCAATAGAATAAGTACTAAGAATAATCCTGATGAAGGAAGTACGGATTACCCTAGCAGATCTTTCAATCACAAGTTCAGCAAAGCCATAAACAATCCCTAGATCTAACAAGTGGATTATTTAGACATGATAGAAAGAACACAAATCATAGTCTGAAATAATTGCATAAAGATGAAAGTAAGAAATATTGGAGTTCCAATTAATCTTTGAAGGAGTATGATCGTTGTTGAATCTGAAATCGGTATACCCTGTTGGTGATCGATTTCGATGGTGGGTTTATCAAAGATGAATTCAAAAACAAACCAAAAGATGTATATTGATTGAATTTGATTATTTTATGAAGAACAAAGCAAGAAGAGTAATATGAAAGCCCTAGTTCTAGGTATTGCTCTGATCGTATGTGTGTGAATAATCTCTTTCCATTCCAACTTCTTCTTTATATATGCACCCGCTTGTCTCGCCAAAGTCAGTTTGACGATACGTGGGCCGAATTTAATCTTGTTCTTGGGCTGAGATCACACTTAAATGGGCCTATGTCGGGTAGATGCAATCTATCCCCAATAATAAGCCCTCCCCCCAGTTCATGGAAAATACCATTACTGTTGTTTTTCGGTGAATTTCTTCGAATGGGTTTATTGAAGACGTGATCTTGGTTGTCCTTCTTCTCGGTAGACAAAGGAAAGTTGATTTCCTGACATATTTCTGCTCTGATCGTATTCCTTCTCGGTCAAATTGTTATCATTTTCATCATGTTCTACGTAGAGGCTACGCGCTCTTTATCCTCAAAACGGATAGCTTCTTGAGATTCGGAGTCAGTGGGACACGTTTCGTCATTTCTAGGTTTCTAGACCTAATCATGACGACCGCTCGTCTTCCGCGCTAAGTTTCCTTATAAAAGCTCCTTCCAACTCTCAGTTCTTCATTTCTTCGCTGCTTCAACACACAAAGGTATCCATTTCTCTGATTCTCTCTTCTTTCTCTCTAGCTTTTCTCATTTTCTGATCAGAATGTCTTCTCCCATCTGCCGCTGTTATTTGAAAGGGAAAGCAATTTCCACTGCCTTGGACTCCGACAGCAGTAGCTCTCCACAGCCATGCGGGCCGAGAGTGATAACACTCGAAGGGATAGATAAACTGAGACCGACGAGTGAAGATCTAGCCGAGTTAGACGACAACGAACGTAGCGTCGTTCAATTCAGTTTAGAACTGGAGGAACGAGAAGCGACCGGTCAAGTCCCTGTAGATGACGTAGCGCAGGAAACGAACCAAGATCAATGAAGGTAGTCAATCCCAGTGCAGATGCTGGCTCAGTTGATAATGATAAGATTTCAGCCGAAAAGGAAATTAACTTTGCTTTAGTAGCCGACCTCCTTCCCATGCGATGGACTGGAACCGACTTCGAGTTCGACGAGGAGATAGATCCAGAGAAGGAACGTCGCTTGAGAGTTAAAAAGAACCAAAAATGGGAAAACCACTTTCCTACCAGGTCCACCTTCAGAAGCATTCGGAGACTGATTCTTTAAACCAATCCGCCCGCCGGGTTCTCGTTCCTCATCCCGGCGAACCACTAGAGACCGTGGACCCCTCGTGTAGGATACGCTTGCGTGTACGAGTCCTGGTTCAACAACTGCTCACTTTGGTGTCCCCTACCCGAGTTCTTGACCGCCTACTGTTCCCAACGAAAGATAGCCATCGGTCAGTACACAATAAAGGGGATCAGGATCTTGGTAACATTGACTGTCCTTGTTGCCGAGTTGGGTATCAAGATGTCGGTCCGCCTATTCGAAGAGCTCACAACACCTAGTATCACTGCGAAGACGGGGTTCTTGTCATGTCCCCGATCTGGGAGATGATCGTTAAGATCGTCCATGGGGATAGGAGACTCCCTAATCAGGTCATGTGACCTAAAAACAAGTGTGTCATGGCCTTGAAGAAAGGTTAAGGGATTCAGGAAGCTGAGACTTAACCAAAAAAGGAAGAGGTAAGCTAAAGGGAGCTGGACAAGTAATCCGGTAGCTGGACAAGATCCGGATAAAGCTCAACCAGCTACGTGGAGCTTGGAGGTAGCTCACTCAGGTTAGGTCAGCTCACTGGAGCTGGTGGACTAGCTCACCCAGCTGAGGCAGCTAGCAGTCAGCTCATCTCAGCTGGGAGTAGTGTTAGGGTCCTGGGCAGTTGGACCAGTCCGGGGTGTGGTCGGGTCAGATGGTTGGTCCGTGTGGTCCGGCCATTGGGGCAATGGATCAGGTGGTCCATATGCTCGGTCCAGGGGCTGGTGATTGGGTCTAGGCACGTGGGGGAACTCCCAGAGGACAGTTACTGGCCAAGGGATGGCAAGGGAGGCAGTTATGGTCGATGGGGTGCAAAGGGAGCAAGAGGTGCCCCTTAGCCTACCAAATGGCACCCATTCGGCCAGGGCAGTTACCCACGCCTTATTATATATATATGGGTCCCTGGGCACGAAAATTGCCATCATTATTCATAGGAGACACAGAGAAAACTCCAGAGAGACAAGAGGAGAAAGGGAAAGAGAGATCAGCCCTTAACAAGGCTGATATTGCTTGTTTGGGTGAATCCGGTAAGGATGATTGTTCAGTGAAGGCCGTGGCTTTGCAGGCATGACAGGGCTTCCTGATTCACCCTGAAACACAAAGAAAATAAGAGAAAAACATAGAGATGGTCGGATTCAACATCCAAGACCAGGAGTGGTGTGAAGGCAGCAAAGAGGCAGTGTAGAGGGCAATCAAGAGGGGAGTGGAGAACGACCCTCTGATAGGTTTTGATTATTGTTTGCCACGCCCTGTGCTTACTATACATCCATAGCACACACGCAAATAGCCTGGAGAGAAGATGGAAGACCGGAATTCAATTCCAATGGATGAGGCAGCCTTGAAGGCAGATGTGTGTAGAAAGGCAGTTTTATGAGCAACAAAGGGGGGAGTGATGCACGACCCTTGGGTGGTATTTGATCATGGATTAACACTTACTAGGCTTCCTCTGTGTCCTGGGAACACACGCAAATGGTAAGGATAGGAGGGAGAAGACTGGACTTCACTCTCAAAGGCCAAGACAGCCTTGAAGGCGGATGCAGTGCAAAAACTGGTTTCATGGGAGTTCCATGGATGGGAACTTTGGTGCGACCCTTGATTGGATCTTATCAATACTGGAGGTATGTGATAAGACTTTATGGAGGTGTGCTCTGGAAGATCAAGGCCTCACTTGACAAGGGATGGCACAAGATCTACAAACATCATTGAAAAGGTAACATGTTTATGATTACTTTCTAGGTACGTATATTGCTGTCTCTTTTGGTGTGGTTAAGGTCAGGTATGGCACGCCCATTGAAGACCATATATTGTGGTGTAAACTAAGGATCCAGGACCCTGATAGAAGGGGCGGATCATTGCTGATCTAACTCATCCATGTGGGATGATAGTTAGATGATATTAATTGGATAGTGATCCATGATGGATCATGAATTGTGTTGGGTTTGATCATGGTGTGAACCATTGATCCGGCCTACTGAGGAGTCACATGGGAGTCCTAGTATAAGGGGATCCATGGGGGAGTGCAAGGTTCAATTCGTTTGGAACCAACAGCAAGCAAAGGAGATGAGCCATGCTAGTACTTGTGGGCATGGACCACAAGTATGGAGCCGGTGTGTTTATACAAGGAAGGCCGTGTGTGGTCTGATCACGGGCAAGGATAGACGACCTGATCCATAGATGATGGATCAAGGTGTCTGATCTGATTGATCAAAGGATGCACCGGTTGTAAGAGCAAGATTAATCGGTTCCATTGGGACATGGTTCCATGGCCGGTTAGGTAAGTGTGAAGACTCATCAGTTCTGAGTCATGTGGGGTGGTTGGTTGATTGACTTGGGATCTGATGGGCATTATTAGTCTATGAGAGGACTTGACTCCAGAGGAGCATACTCCTAATACATGGAGGCACTGAACCAAGGCCTTGGCCGGTTCAGGAACAATAGTCCTTGCCCTTGGCCGGACTGATCATGGCCGAGATCTATATGATCTAGGCCGAATTTGGGAAAACCCTTTTGGGAATCTCTTAGTGGTGATTTATCATGAATTATCATGGATTTTAATTAATTGTTGGAGCATGTTTGCTTGAGGTCGTTTTTTGTAGCTGAAGACTTCCCAAAGGTACTTAGTCTGTGGGGATGGTTGGCTGAATGACTAAGTACCAAGGGGAAGGGTTTATGCAGGTATAAGAGATCTGTACGAGTAGACAGGGAGCTGGGAAAAGCTAACTCGTAGCTCGGTCAGCTGGAAAAGAGTAATGGAACCTCAAGTGAAGTGGTTCAGCTCAGCTAGCTGGATTAGCTAGCAGCTAAACAGCTAAGTCAGCTGGGTCCGATGAGCTAACAAGCTCCGTGGATGTGGCAAAGATATGATCTAGCAAAAACTTGGATAAATTAGTAACTTGCTAAGATGCTGGTAGAATGGTTAGGTGAATGGAACATCTGATTAGTGTGACTTGAACCGTGTCAAGGATCGGTCTATAGAGTGAAATGGTGGTCAAGTGAACTGACCATGTATTAGACGATCAGACCGGACAAGTACTCGATTGGGTTAGATAAGATTATTCCGCTGCGTATTGTTAGTAATGATCTAAGTTAGGAAATGACTAAGGTAGTCTTTAGCTAAGATCTAAGTAAACCTTCGCCTTAAGGGCAAACTATAAAAGGAAAGGTTGAAAATTTGAGAGGTTCGGTCAGTGTGTGGACCAAGCGACGTGAGGCATCGACCGCGGCCTAGAAGGCCGGGTTCGGGTCTTACAGTTCTTTTACGGGAAGATGGTCCCCAAGTACAACGTGATTACCAGGAAGCCATCTAAAGTGAACTTCTGGAATCAGGCTTATTTCTACGTCAAGATCAACGAATCATCCTTCGAAGACCCTTCAGTGATTCTGAATGGATATTTCAATGCTAACATCGGTACAATTTCGAGTCGTTAGTTATTGCACTTCTACTGATCTGCTTCATCTCTTTTTTATTTGTTGCAGATCGTCTCTTCAAGTGGTCACATGGTGGTTCTCAGTCTTTTCTCGAGGAAGTTGAAGCTATCAGGACGTTGAGTCACCAACATTGGCCCGACATCAGCAAAGCCCGTATTCAAGCCGCTCTGAATAGAATCAACCGAGGTAACTGCCGACTTGGTCATATACTCATTTTCCTTATATATTTTTGCTCCTTAATCCTGATGGAATACGCCTTTATTTACAGCCAAAACTTCAGTAGAGATTCCTTCGCGAAGCCGTAGTCAAAGAATGGGAAAGTTGAATCTCGCATCTCTTCCCTCCTACGCTGATACGATTGATACCCCAGTGCATGGTCATGGATCTTCTGGTGGTGGTCAGCCTGCCAAGCGGAGAAGGTCCTCGAATGTAGATGAAGGAGCTCTTCATGTTAACCCAAGCCGGTCCCCTCCTTCCAAAAGGCCAGAAGAGCATCTTGGCGATGATAGCCAAAATCAAGAACCATCTCTAGAAGAAAACCCTTCACTTGAACCTGTTGTCGAGGCCGAAGCGGTGATAACTACTGAGGTGCTGACGGAAGAGCATCTGATGGACCCTTCAATGGGGGAGGATCCACAAGGGGATCAGTTTCAAGAGCCTGACCCAGCTACTCATGGTGACGAGGTGGTTGAGTACCCCCACGTTATCCACTTCAAGTACCAGCACACCGACGTTCCTTTCGTCGAGGACCATGAGGCGCCGGCGCGCTTATTTCGTCAAATCAAGTTGAAGAAGAAAGGGATGCCCGAGTTGGAGAAACTCTTGCCCAGCCGATATCGAGAGATGAGTCGAGCTGGAGCCATCATAAGTTCCAACCACATCCGAGTTCTTCTTATACTTACTATCCTATTTAATTTATTCCCCCTTTTTCGTTCAGTTCTTTGGGAATGCCAATCTCATGGTGAGAGATTACGAGGCGAAGCTGAAAGCCCAGGACGAGAAGCTGGCGCTGAAGACCGGGTTCCTGAAGAGGAAGAGAAAGGAGATTGCTGAGCTGACTTACAAGTGCGGCACATACGAGGAGCAAGTCGGTAAACTGGAAGCCGAGAAGGATAGTAATGAGCTTCTTTACAATGAGCTTCTTTACAAGGAGCTGGAAGAGTTGAAACCTCAGAAGGAGGGTCTTGATACTCGGTGTCCCAATCTGGAGCAGGAGAAATCTGAAGTCAAGCTGAGGTTTGAGACGACGACCAGGAGGCTGAGGGAGTCTTGGGAGCATGAGGTGAGGAAGGAGAGTCTTCGGGTTGAGTCCGCTTTGAGACAACAAGTAGTGCCGGTGTACGAGAAGATGCGCCAGTTCATAGAGGAGCAGTCTTCGATCCAGTTCAAACTAGCTTTGTACTCTCAAGCCAAGGGAACCCGAGAAGGCCTTCAGAAGATTGAGATCCAAGGTCTGTCGATGGACGAGATACTTCAACAGGCAAGAGCCGACGAAGTCCAATATCAAGAAGAGCTGCAAGGAATGGAGGTCATTGACGCCTCCGAGATTAACCTTGCTCCTATCGATCTCGACGAACATGGTTCTAATATGACGGTCTTCTCCCCTCAGAATATCGAGGATCTCCGCACCTGAAATATGCTCCCCTTTATGTATTTACTGTTTTGTTTTATGTAAGAACTGTTGCCGAGTATGGCTTTTATTATATGGAGATCACTTTGTTTAATCAACCTTCTAATCAACTGAAAATAGCGACATCCAATATGGCCCGAACCGATATCGATTGACGTTTTATCGAAAAGACAGTAGGTTGAGAACCAAGTGTTATCAAGTTTTGTAATGATTTCTCCAAGTAAACAAATAAGACTTTATCTCGTCAGATAAGCCGGCATCGTTTAACTTTGCAAAAATAGGAAGAAACGTACCCCTAACTTTAAGTTATCGAGCAGTTTTTCCTTTTATCGTCTACTGTGATGCCGCGTTCATCATTCAACCTTTTATTCTCTAAGTGTTTGATCAGGACATAGAGCGAGTAAGTCCATTCGACATATTTGTCTACTGTGGCTTACTACCAACTTTAATTTGTAACTTTGTTATGGTTTAAGTGGTTCAGTTGTTACGAGATCCGAGTTGGATTTCAGAAAATATTTATTTTATTTATATAATCAGAGCGGAGAAAGCCGTGATGCAAATAAAAGAATTTTTTTTATTTTATTTTGTAATTGAACCGGTTAAAGGCTGCATACGTACCCGAGATGGGATCAACTCACTCGTAGTTTTTTTTTTTTTTTTTAGTAATTGAACCCGGTTAAAGGCTACCTACGTACCCGAGATGGGATCAAGACACTTGTAGTTCTCCGTTCTCCTATTTAAGCGCCGTAGAATCTCTTCATATTGATCGATTTCCAAGACCTTGGGATTTGTTCGCCAGAAGATGTCTCAAGTCGGTAAACTCTGGGTTTGACCACATGTGTTATTTTGTAGGGTCCTTCCCAGTTGGTGCCGAGTTTACCTGCTCTACACTCCTTAGTATTTTCGAATACTTTGCGGAGGACGAGATCGCCGAGTTGTAGTGGACGCGATTTAACCTTTCTGTTGTAGTAGGATTCAACAAGATGTTGATAGTTTGGAATCCGTAATAGAGCTTGATCTCGTCGTTCCTCGAGCTGGTCGAGTGCATTGATCATCATGTCGTAATTAAGATCACCGTGTTGAGGCATCTTTAGTCTTCTAAGACTGGTTACGTTGACCTCGGCGGGGGCTATCACCTCAACTCCATAGGCTAATGAGAACGGCGTTTTCTCTGTAGCGCTTCGAGGCGTAGTTTGATGAGACCAGAGTACTCCATCCAACTCGTCGGCCCAATGTCCCTTTTTTAGATCTAATCTTTTCTTAATCCCATCGATGATGACCTTGTTTGTTGCTTCTGCCTGTCCATTCCCCTGCGGGTATCTGGGAGCTGAGAAACTAAGGTGTATCCTCCATTTATCGCAAAATTCCCGAAACTTGTTGGAGGTGAACTGGCTCCCGTTATCGGTGACTATCTCGTAGGATAGTCCATCCCGACATATGATGTATTTTCAGACGAAACTCTGGACCTCCTTCTCGGTGATCTGGACATAGGCTTTTGCTTCAACCCATTTTGTGAAGTAATCGGTCATGACGAGTAGAAAACGTCTCTGTCTGGAGCTTGGTAAGGGAACGACTATATTCATTGCCCACCACATAAACGGATATGGTGCTGTTGAAGTCTTTAGTAGCTCGGTTGGAGAGTGTATGTTGGGCGCATGTAGCTGGCATTTATCACACCGAGATGGTCGGCCAATAGTGACCTTAAGATTTTAGTTTTAATGCGAGAGATCTACCTCCGCTGTGGTTGCCTCCTTCTCCTTTATGAGTTTCGATCATGAAGAGCTTCGCTTCTTCCTTTCCAACGCAAGGGAGGAGCAATTTGTTCGCGGTCCATCGATGTAATTTATCGTCTATTGACACATAGTTGGAGCTTTTTGCCTTGAGTTGACAAGATTCCCACTTGTCCTCCGGAAGTATCCCTTTTTCAAGGTAATCGAGAAAATGAGTTCGCCAATCTGCACCGTTTGTTGTTGAGGAAGGGATCTCGGTGACGTTGGAGGAGATAGCGAGGATATCTTTGCCTTCTAGTAGTGCGATACTCGGCTTTTCCACTGTATGGATTGGGATCATCCTTCTGACTTGATTTCGTTGATTACTTCCTAACGCGGCTAATGCATCTGCGAAGCAATTGTCCTTTCTGGGGACCTTGGTGAGTTCGAAGTGATCGAATTCGGAAGCTAAGTTTTTGAAAATGCCGAGATAGGCATCCGTTCTCTCGTTTTTGGCCTTGTAATCTCCGCTATATTGATTGGCAACGAGTTGAGAATTGCAAAAGGCCTGCAATCGTTTTGCTTTAACTACTTTTGCCAAGCGAAGTCCCGCGATCAATGCTTCATACTCGGCTTCATTATTGGACGTCGCGAAACCAAGTTGGAATGATTGTTTGATGAGTTCTCCGGTTGGTGATTGGAGATGAACGCCTATTCCTGATCCTTTGTTAGAAGGTGCCCCATCGACGTGCAAGATCCAACTTTTCACTGGGATGTCGAGTTCCACTGCTTGGTCTGGAGGGATCTTAACAAGGAAGTCAGCTAATACTTGAGCCTTGATCGCTGGCCTGTTTTTGTATGAGATGTCGTACTCGCTGAGCTTGATGGCCCACTTGGAGAGTCTCCCCGACTGGTTGGCATTTTGTAGTATGGTTCGCAGGGGCGAGTCGGTGAGAATGACTATGGAATGAGACTTGAAATAGAAGCGTAGTTTCCTTGCCGACGTGACGACGACAAGCGCCATCCTCTCGAGTGTAGGGTATCTCGTCTCGGCGTCGGTTAGACGCTTGCTGGTATAGAAAATAGGATGTTTTTCACGTCAGTCTTCCTTGATGAGAACACTGCTTACCGCCGAGGGAGAGACTGCAACATAAAGGTACAAGATATCGCCCGAGTCTGGTTTTGCTAGTACCGGCGGGGTCGTTAGGTAATGTTTCAATGTGGTGAATGCCTTCTCACATTCTTCGTCCCACAGAAATCTCTTATTTCCTCGTAGTAACTCGTAGAACGGGATACACTTGTCCGTAGATCTTGATATAAACCTGTTTAGGGCAGCCACTCTCCAAGTAAGACGCTGGATTTCTCGAGATGTTTTAGGGTTGGGCAAGTCTAAAACCGCGGAGATCTGCTTAGGGTTTGCTTCGATTCCTCGCTGTGTCATGATGTACCCGAGGAATTCACCAGAAGTAACCCCAAAGGTGCACTTTGCCGGATTGAACTTCATTCCGTACTTGTTGAGGGTGTCAAAGCAATTGGAGAGATGTCTGATATGGTCTTTGGCGACAAGCGACTTGACGAGCATGTCGTCAATATAAACTTCCATGGTAACTCCTAGTTTATCGGCGAACATTTTGTTGACAAGTCGCTGATAGGTAGCTTCTGCATTTTTGAGTCCAAAGGGCATTACCCGATAACAGTACGCTCCTCGATCGGTGATGAATGACGTCTTCTGGCGATCATCTGGATGTATCATAATTTAATTATAGCCCGAGAAGGCGTCCATGAAGGAGAGCAGCTTGTTTCCGGCTTTGGACTCCACCATCTGATCTATATGAGGCATAGGAAAACTATCTTTCATACAAGCTTTGTTTAGACCGGTGAAATCGATGCATACCCTCCATTTCCCATTCTTCTTTTTGACGAAGACTGGGTTAGCTAGCCAGTCCGGGTATTCAACCTTGGCAATAGATCCGGCTCCAAGAAGTCTATTAACCTCGTTGTTGACAGCCTTGGCTCTTTCGGGGCTGAGTTTTTGCCGTTTTTGCTTGATTGGCTTATACGTCGGGTCGACATTTAATCGATGGGCTATGACAGTTGGATAAATACCAGGCATGTCGGCAGTCGTCCAGGCGAATGTCGATTTGTTCGCGCGGAGGAAGGTGGTCAGCTACATTGTCAGGTCGTCGCTGAGTTTGGATCCTATTCTGACGGTTCTGTCTGGATTCTCGGCGTCGATGCCGACTTGAATCATTTCCTCCTTCGTACTTTTGAAACAGTTGGCTCTGTGGAGGGCATCCTCCAGAGTAATCTTACTGTTCGTATAGAGATCAGATTGGAAAGATGATTTGATCCATAACGCATTGCGTAACGCCTCCACCGCGGTTTTGTCTGGGCCATCGACCTTGGAGACGAGGTTCTTGAATCTTTCCATGAAATCTTGGAGAGATTCCTTTTGACCTTGAGAAATTTTCCACAGATCAGTTGAAGCTCCTTGGCGAATGTACATGGAATAATGCTTCAGGAACTCCGTAGAAAGTTCCTTGAAAGTGCTGATGGAGTCTGCTGATAGCCGAGAAAACCAAGTGAGGGCTGACCCTGCTAAAATTTCAACGAAGAGTTGACAATAACCCGCGTCTCGGTCTTCTATGGTGAAGTAAGCTCGACCCATGGCGATGTTGAAGCTGGTCATGTGGTCGCTAGGATCAGAGTTGCCACGAAAGGATGGGATCCTGAGGTTGTCCTGGTGTCGAACTCGAATATCGGTAATCTTCTTAGTGAACAGAGTCTTTTGAGTCGCTTCCAAGACTCGGTCGATTTCTGGTGCAAAGGTTGTGGCTTGATGAATCCAAAGATGACATATCCTTAATCGTCCCTTGAAGACGGAGAAGCTCCTTGTTGGTCGCCTGATCGACAGTTTGATCTTGTATTGTTGTTTGGAAAAGATGTCGTCTGGCGGTATGAGGATCCTGATCGTTCGGTTGCGTAGACGGTACGCATGCGGCGGCGATGACGTCTAAACGCTTTTGCGTCGCTGTGTTTGCGGCATCCTGCTGATCAAGTCGTTGGACCACGGCGGCGAGAGATGCCAAGACGGTGTTATGGTCATCTGGTGGTTGACCTATTTGATTCATTGGAGATCTTGTCATCGTTGTGATTCGGTGTTCTTGATTGTTTTATTAGAAATTCCCCACAGTTTGCGCCAATTGTTGAATCTGAAATCGGTATACCCTGTTGGTGGTCAATTTTGATGGTGGGTTTATCAAAGATGAATTCAAGAACATATCAAAAGATGTATATTGATTGAAGTCGATTGTTTTATGAAAAACAAAGCAAGAAGAGTAATATGAAATCCCCAGTTCTAGGTATTGCTCTGATCGTATGTGTGTGAATAATCTCTTTCCATTCCAACTTCTTCTTTATATATGCACCCGCTTGTCTCGCCAAAGTCGGTTTGCCGATACGTGGGCCGAATTTAATCTTGTTACTAGGCCAAGATCACACTTAAATGGGTCTATGTCGGGTAGATGCAATCTATCCCCAACAATCTTCTCTCCAAAACTTCTCTAAGACCCAAGTACAGTTTAGCTTAAACAGTGGCTACATAATATAAATAAATAGGTTTAACACGTTAATGAGCTTCTTTGCAATTTAGGAAAGTTATGGGAAGATAGTGCAATTCTTGAAAGTCTGGCCGGACCCACCATTCCGCACCAGCGTCGGCTGACGCTCACACCGTGTCTCAACTTTCCTCTCTGCACAACTACAAAATCTCTTTTATCTTAAACTCTATCTTGCTCCATAATCTCTAAAGTGTTCCAAAACATACCTGGACCTATAAACAACTTAAAACATACTCGAAGTTCATAATAAAGACTCTAGATGTGGCCTAATATATGGCCCAAAATAGGTAAATATTGGGACATATCAACTCTTTCAGACTTATCTTTTTGTTTGTACTTAAGCAAAGCATATAACAAATATGTGAAAGAGGTTTGAAAACATGGGTACTCACCATTCTATATAACTATCACCATCACCTTTGCAATATTGCAAGCCACATCAAACCAGTGACAACTTTTAGATGCACTTTCATATACTTAGCCTTGGCTTAACAACTTGTCCATCCTGCTCACAGCTCACCATACATCATCTGACATACCCTTCTACTGGCCTCATTTCTACAATAATTTTGTATGCTTTATCTTGGGAGTATCACTAGACACATTAATTCTTACCCCAACATGTATTTGAGTAATAGGTAGTCTGTTATTATCCATTTCCTCCCCTTTTCTAACTTCTCTGAATCTTTTTCTTTTCATTCTCTTTTTTTTCTTTCCATTTTTGCAAAGTGTAGGCGAATAACGAGGTCGCATAAAATTTTCCTATCCATCACTTCCAATTTTGTGTGATCATCCCTTTGAATTAGAATAATGGGGTCTCATGAAATTTTCCTATCCTTCTGCATCTCAGTGAATCATCTCAATCTTTTCTAGATTATGAATAGAAGACGGAGGGGAACCATAAGCACACAAACTTTTATTTTCCAAACTTGCAGGAGGAATCCGATCCAACACATACCAAACCCCAAGACAAGCAAATTGAGTAAATTAAGTTTAGAAGCCAGCTTTGGTTCATTCATACAGTCTCATCAAGCATATATGTCACTAGCAGGTAGATCCGCTTTGGTGTTTCCATTCAGCGCACCATGCAGTCAAAAAATCAAAGAATGGTGCTACAAATTGGTTAGTCAGTTAGTTCGAAGAAAAAGGTTTCTCATCCCAGACTTACTATATTTTGACTCTATAAAATGACTCACTAACACTCAAAACAAAACACAATGTCAATAACTACTTCCCCTAGACTTAAACAACATTGTCTGCAGTGTTATACAACCTGAGATTGGTGAAGGAAATTAAAAAAAACTGTAAAAATGTAGCAAAGTTCGTCGAGTATACATCAAGTGATGCTGTGAAGTGCTTCTTGATGATCTGTGGTGTGGCGTGGATCAACAATGACCAACCGTCAATCGATTCTGGTCTTCTACTTGTAAACTTCAATTTTATTTCTTTTATTTTAAGTGTAATAACTAAATAGTACCTAATAGTGGGTTGCTTTCCACTCAGCACTTATTTATAGTCTTTAGCTTGATGTCATGGACTTGCATAGCTACTCTGGAGAAAATGGATGGCTCATTGGGAAATGAGTTTCATCATTTTCCTTGCTCGTATTGAACCAGCGATTCACAAAGTTGCTTATCGCTTCTTTTAATTTGGTGTTATGTTGTTCCTGCCTATCAACGGTGTCATTGATCTAGTCTACTCAAGTTTCAAGCTCCTCCATGCGTTTTCTCAACTAGCCAATATTGTTGTTCAATGGGTAATAAGTGGCATCTAGCCTCCTACAAAAATCATCAAACAGTCCTTCTACAGCTTTAGTCACTTCAGCTACCATATCCTCAACCTGATTCCTCACAGATATGTTCACTATGCAGGGGTTGGGGAACAATCTGAGTCTCTGAAGGCATCCCTCATATCGTGGTAGATTCAGGTAGTGCCTTCCTAGGCTGTCTACTCATTCTAGAATATCTGCGATATCCGCCTTAAATATGTTGATAATTCTCCCATTATGGACTCTAGCGCACCCCTTTTCATCTTTGTAGATGTACACCATATTCATCTGGTTTAAGTACAGTTCGCAGCTGCCTAGGAGATCTATGGAATGTGGTGTTATAGAGCGTCAAAGCCTCTACTTGCTCAGACATCCAACTAGGGTCGGTCGACGATGTGTGTACGTCGACTGACGGGACCTCATCGCCTGCATACTGCATATCTGAGCTAGTACCAATGGCTGCCACAAACCCCACTGCATCGCCAAACCCAATGTAGAAATTTTATTTTGTCTTTTTTAGTGCATATTGAACTGGGTCATAGAAAAGTTCCTTATCAACGAATGTCATACACATCTTGTTGTATGCATATCACAAACAACTCTCACTGCGGCCATGAATGATCTTCCAAACATCAGGGAAGTCTTCCAAGCTCTGTGTATATCCCTAACATGAAAATTGACAGGGAAAATGGCATTACCAATCTCGACCTAGACGTTACTGATAATTGCTCAGAATTTACACTGGAGCAGTTGACAAAGGTGAAGGTATCCATGGATGGTTCATTTTTTAATCCCATAAACTCAGTCATGCCTCTGAGCGTAATGCTCTTAGACAATCATTATTGCATAGGGCGTTTGGGTAATGATGAGTTGATGACCTGCAATCGTACATGGTACTGCAAATTTTCCTTGGCACTCTTCTTTTTCAACTTGATGACCTTGTTCATCTTTCCTTGAAGTGGATGGAACATCTTTTTGATCTCCTCTTCAGATTCTCTACTCTCCCTGAAAAACATCCATAGTTTTTGTTTGTCATATGCTTCATTGACAGGTTATTCTCTGGGATTTTTCACCACTCTTCTAGTGAAATCGTCCATCTTTTTGGTTGTTGGTCTTCTTTCCCATCTTAGTTGCATCCTCAAAATCCGGGCAGCATCGATCGGTGATAGCAATTGGCGTTCGCGCTCATTATAATATCATCTTTCTGCAGCTTCTCATGTTTCACTATTTTCCGAAATTCGTCATCCACAATGGCATTGACCTGGTGTTTCTATCCCATCTCTCCTTTTTTCATTAAATAGAGCCTCTTGTCTCTTCACAGCCTCATTTGTCTGAACAACTTGAGTTTCCTACTTGTTCACAAAGTTATTCAATGCTTTAAATTTGTTGTTCAGCTCAGAGTATACATCATCCAGCTTCCCAGTTTAGTTAGCAGTCATCTTTTGCTGCCCATCAAGGATCATATAAATCACTTCTCTAGTTTTTTTTTTTTTTTTGGATGCAACATGATTTTGATCAGAAGAAGTTCAGTAATTCATGTTGGTGTTTTCATTGCTGAAGGGTCTTTGGTATTGTGAATTTTGGTTGCTGAAATTGCGTCTTTGGCCAGCGCCATTGAAGTTTAGGTTGTATTGCTGATTTCCAACTCACTGACTCTGAAAACCATACCCATTGACAAAATTGACATCCCCATCCTCTTCTACTTCAGAGGTAACCTCAGCCATGTATACACCCTCTGCAAAACTGACTTACTTCTTCGAAAGACTATGAACCGAATCCATCTTTGCTCTAACCTCAGCCATCTGCCTCTTACCCAAGCTGTCTGCAGACTTTTTCCTCTCATAAGTGTGTTCTTGGTACTATTGCTAGATGCCAAGTTCTCTATCAATCTAACAGCCGCCTCTAGATTTCTGGTGCTGAAATTCCCCTCACTGGCTGTGTCCAGAACTATCCGGTAGGCTAAAGCCAGACCTCTAAAGAAGATACTGAGCAGATGTACCTCGTGGAACCCATGTTGTGGACAATCTCTCTGATAAGATTTGAATCTGGTCCAAGAGTCTTTAAAAGACTCAACAGTCCCCTGCGAGAACATGGAGATCTTATTCCTTAAATCTTCAGATCTTGCATCATCGAAGAAGTTACGCAGCAAGGTGTTTTTGATGGTTATCCAGGAAGTAAGAGACCCTGGTGGCAACTGCTTGAGTCAGTACGCAGCGTCTAAGAAAGAGAGTACTTGAAGAACTTGCAGAGAAGGTAGTCCTCATGGACTCCACTTGCCTTAATATTTGTCTAGATGGTCCATATGATGCTCTTGTGTAAGCATGTGGTAGGGTTACTGCCTCACAAGAGTAAAGTATGCAGGCTTCACCTCAAAATCGTTCCTCTGAAAGGTAAGAAGACGAATGGCGAATATGTTGCCGTAGTACTTGTCTTGGCAGTTGTACTCAGCCAAGGTCCTCAGACGAGCAGCCTGTGCATTTCCAACAGTTGCAGCCTCAGCATTGGCTGAAGCACTCTCTCCATCAGCATCATTATCAGCAGCTGCTTTGGGTCAAGGATTGCAGTCCCCTGATCATCAATCCTCTGTTTTGGTACATTACGTAGGTGACCATCTTGGTCATGCAGGACTCCCTCAGCATCTCGAATCAGGACAAGTTGTGCGACCATCTTTGTCCCACGAGCGTGGCGCCAATCGGGTATTTCTTGGCATCGAACGATGATGGTTGATTAACTAAGTCAACATGTTCTGTTGGACCATCGATCGATGCTACCCTCTTATGTTGGTAGATCAATCCTTCGAGCTGCGCAGGATCTGGATGGCCAAGAAGTTCACTTTCCTTGCTTCTGGCACTGTTGGACATGCACTGAAAGAAACAAGAAAAATTTGTTAGTAACAAAGAAAAATAAGATCTAGATAATACCTTTTCACTTAGTCTAATGGTGAATCGTACACTCCCCAATAACATCGCTAAATTTGATATGCTCAAATTACCCCAAGAGCACTCTCTCAATAATAGGTCAACTGCAGTATTTGTGGATCAAATCCACATGAAGCGTGGATCGAACAATAGACTGACAACTATAGATAAATCTAGAACATAAATGAAAATAGTAAAGCGAACAAAATAGGTTATCGGTTTGTAAACGATGAGGGAAAATGCTAGATCCAGGAAAAGCAAACAGGCAATCAAAAGTCAGATTAATAGTTGTTAAAGGTGTATTAAGTACAATCCTAGAACTCAAGTTCACTTACGAAGTGTCTTGCTCTCGCTGCGACAACTTCCTAAGTTTAGATCCTCGAAGGCAAACTCTTGCTACGCGACTGATTTCTCTAGACTTGTCAAGTCTTAGTGAACTTGTTCGAATCTTTAGGATGATCATCCTACCACGAGTCCTAAAATATTGTTCTGATTATTTAGTCATTTATGGACACTAGGATTCATGATGAAATCCACAACGAACTTTATCATCAATTAACCGACAACAGCCCTTCCCGTCATGGTCATATTGCAATCTTAGTCACTACCGGACTTAATAATCTTATACTTTACTTTTGTTGATCACAGAACTGTCATAATGTGGCCTTGGTCCTCTCATGGATAGATAATTTGGACTATAACTGAGGTTCATCCATAACACATCACCAAGTTGCCTTCATAACCGAAACCTTCCATCCATCATCCCTGGATCATGGTCTATACACCAGACATGAACTCACAGAAGGTACTTGTGGCTCTTCGCCATCCCTTACTCTCATGCTAATTATCCTCCATTTGATGCAACTCACATGCATATACAGCCTTAAACGATGTATCCTTTCAGCGAGGAACACTTGCACCCTTTGGCTAGGCTATTCACGAGACCATCAATAAAAGGCTGGATTGCTGCTGATGGTGCAAGAATCAGTCAGATAGGTCTGACCATGTGCGAGCATGACAGTCTCTTGGCAGTCGCCCATCATATGGCCATAACTGCACTTCTCTGTATCTACATTGATGAATGTGAGAACCGAAATTTGTATTGTCGATTTTAATTAATGGAGAAAGCAAAGATTCTTTTCTTTCCTTGAGGACCCGGATTATCTGCGTAACCACATAAACACAAAAAAAAGAACAAGAAGACAAAATGTTGTATAAAGTTGCATATATGCGTTTTATTGATTGAGATGAAGAAATGTTTACAGATTTTCCCCGAAATAGGGTGCTTGGAAACCCGTTAACAATGACGAATGGAAGAACAAAGCGGTAACAAGATTATAAGTATTGAACTTGCTAGTTGATATGCTCAAATCACCGCAAGAGCACTCTCTCAAATAAGAGGTCAATTGCAGTTCTTGGGGATTGAATACAAAGGGAGCATGGATCATAATATAAACTATCAGTTATCGGTAAAGTTAGAACAAAATAGAAATGCAGTAAATCAAACATATCAAAGATATTGATTTGTAAGTAGATAGAGAAAACGTTAGATCCATGAAAATCAAACATGCAATCAAAGACACAAATCAAAAGTTTTTAAAGGTTTATTAAGTTCAATCCTCGAACTCGAATTTGATTAACAATTGTCCAACTCTCGCTGCGACAACTAACAAAGTCTAGATCCTCGAATGCAAACTTTTTCTATACAACCAATTTCTCTAAACATGCATTAACGATTCAATTCGATAAGTTCACTAAGTTATTTAGGCCAACTCTTGCTGCGTCTAACAACATATCTCAGTAGGATTCATATCATGATATCAGCCACACCCTCTTTTTATTCCAATTATCCTAGGATAAAGTTCTAATGAATAATCATAAGAACAAGCAATAAGAACAATCCTGATGAAGGAAACAATGGATAAACCTAGCAGATCTATCAATCCACAACTTACTAGAAAACATTTGTCATACCCTTCTACTGATCTCATTTCTGCAAGAAAATGTGTAAGCTTTATCCTGAGAGTATAGATTTCTTGAAACATGAATTTGTAACCCAACAAGCATCTGAACAAACAAGCAATCATTTTTAGTTCCTTTCCTCCCTCTCTTCTCACTTCTCTTAGTCAATGTCTCCATTCTTTAAAGGGTATCATTTTATTTTTTTAATTGACTAAAATTTTTGGACATGCTTCCATGAATCAAGTCCTAAGGATAGTAGCCACCAGTTCAAGTTCACTTCTTTTTTAACCTACATCTCTTTCTTGAATTTCATGAATCAAGGTTTAATGGTTGAAGCCACCAAATCATGTTCAAATTCTTTTACTCTGAAGGGGAGAGAGAGGAGAAATTGCAGCACACATACTTTTACTTTCCACACCTGCATGAGGAATACGATCCAGTGTACACCAAGCCCCAAGACAAGCGATTGTGTAGATTAAGGTTAGAGGTCAGCTTTGGTTCCTTCAAACAGTCTCAACAAGCATGCATGTTCCTAGCAGGTAGATCCGCTTTGGTGTTCCCATTTAGTACACCATGCAGTCAGCAAATCAATGAATAGTGCTAGAGTGTGGTTATGTAGTTGGTTCAAAAAAGGTTCTTCATTCCCAACTGATTTAGTTTTGACTCAATAAAATGACTCATTGACACTCAAAACAAAACACAATGTCAATAACTACCTCCTTCAGACTAAAAAATCATTGTCCTCAGTGTTATAAATTCTGAAATTGACGAAGGAAATAAACAAAAAGTTGTAAAAATAGAACATGGTTCAGCGAGTATACCTGCTTCTTGTGTGAGTGTTGAGCGATGTAGTGAATATCGGTCAATGCTGGATGGTGTTTCATCAATTGACGCTGGCCAGCCTTCGACCGATGATGGTCCTCTACTCGTGACCCCCACCCTTTTGACACATAAACGAAAATGTACCTAATAGCGGGTTACCTCTTACGCAACGCTTTTTATAGTTTTTGCTTGACGCTATGGTAGCAAGACTAGTATTCGGAAGGTGGATAACCTGTTGGAAAACAAGTCTCGACATCCACCTCAGTCATTTCGAAGCAGCAGCCTTCAAAGCTTCTTATGGCTTTTCTCCTTTGGTTCTATATTGTTGCTTCCTATGAACAGTAGCACTGATCTAGTTCACTCGAGTTGCTAAATCCTTATATGTTTGCTCAACCATCTAATACTGTTGTTCAGTGGTAGTAAGTTGCATCTAGTCTTCTACAGAAGTCATCGAACATCCTTTGTTGGGATGTTACAACTTTAGCTATCATATCTTCAACCTGATCTCTTAAATACATCGCCAAATAAGGCTGATAGGGGTCATGACAATCTCCATTTATCTGAAAACATCCCTCATACCGTGGCATACTCATGTAATGCCTTCCTACACTGTCAGCCTGTTCTAGAATATGTTGTCATATCGGCCTTAGACACATTAATGATTCTCACGTTATAAGCTCGAGCACGTTCCTCTTGATCTCTGCAGTCACCATATTCATCTGTGTTAGTACAATTCGAAGTGGCCTCGGTGATTTTTGGGGTGTAGCATCGTTGTGAGTTAAAAACCCATATGCTCGAATATCTGGCTAGCATCAATCGACACAGTGGGGGCGTTGTTCGACGCCCTCTCATAATCTTTGCTTTTTGGATCAGAGTCAGTTCCAATGGCTGCCACAAACCCTACTGCATCGCCAAAACCCAATGTATGAATTATCTTCTCTTTCTTTGAATGTAGATTGGAATAGGTCGTAGAAGACTTCTTTATCAACAAATGTGAGACACAACTTGTTTGTCTGCATATCACAAACATCACCCCATGTGGCCATAAATGCTCTTCCAAGCATCAGAGAGGTCTTCCAGTCTTGTGGACATCCATGACGTGAAAATCTACAAGGAAAATGGCATCACTATTCTCTACCTTTAAGTTCCTGAAAATCCCTCCTGAACTGACCCTTGAGCAGTCCACAAAGGTAAAAGTATCTAATGATGCTTCAATTTTTAAACCCAGAAACTCAGCCATGCCTGTAATGCTCACAAAAGAACCAATATAGCATAGAACATTCAAATAATGGAGACCTGCGACCGTGCATGGCACCGCAAAATTTCCTTGGTCACTCTTCTTTTTCAAATTAATAAACTTTTTCATATTGCCTCTCAACTTGATGTTTTTCTTTGATTCTCTATTTTGTTTGAAAACATCCAGAGCTTGTGTTTGTCACACAGATCGTCAACAAATTATTCTGTGGGAAACTTCAGTCCCTTTATAATGAAAGCATACATCTCCTTGTTTGTTGCTTCTCGCCTTAGATGTTTAGGAACCTTGTTCCTGTTTCTCCTTCCCGTCCTGGTGGTACACCCAAAATCAAAGTGGCGCCGATCGATGATATCAGGGTGTCGTTCAACGCTGGCTAATTGGCGCTCAGACATGGCGTCGCTCGACACCAATGCATGCTGCCGAAAGACATGGAACTCTCAACCCAAAATTTACCTTCCTGCAGCTTTTCATGTTTTGCCTCTTTCCAAAATCCATCATCAATAATGGCATTGACCTGATGCTTCTGTCCCATTTCACCTTTTCCTTTGATTAAGGCTTCTTACCTTCGTACATCATCATTTGTCTGGATAACCTGTGTTTCCAGCCTCTTCACATGGGTGTTTAGAGTCTCAAATTTGTTGTTCAGGTTAGTATAGACAGCATCTAACTTTCCATTGAACCTTACCATCATCTTTTGCTGCCCCTCAAGAACTTGATCAATCATGATCTCAAGCTTGCTCTCCTATGTAGCAGCAGCACGAGTCTGGTAAGAAGAAGCTCGTAGTTCATGTTGTTGATGTTGATGTTGAAAGATTTCTAGTACTGGGACCTCGGGTTGTTGCAGAAGTTACTTCTTTAGACAATACCATTGAAGTTCATGTTACCCTGGTTACTACCAAATCGATGACCCTGAAAACTAGTCCCGTTGACGAAGTTCACATCCTCTTCATCCTCATCATCAAATGCAATCTCAACAATCTCTACACTCTCTGCAAAATTGACTTGCTTCTTTAGAAGACTATGAACAAAATCCAGATTTTCTTTAACCTCAGCCATCAGTCCCTTATCCAAACTGAATGCTCACTTTTTCCTCTTGTAGCATGTATTCTTGGTGATGTCGCTAGATGCCATATTCTCTATCAATCTCACAGCCTCTTCTGGATTTCTGGTGTTGAAATTCTCCTCATTGGTTGTGTCCATAGCCATCTGATAGACTAAAGCGAGACCTCTAAAGAAGGTACTAAGCTTGTACTTCGTTGAAACCGTGATATGGACAGTCTCTCTGGTATGACCTGAATCTGATCCAGGAGTCCTTGAAAGACTCAGCAGGTTCTTGCGAGAACATAGAGATTCTGTTCCTCAATCTTCAGACCGAGCATTGTCGAAGAAGTTACACAGGAAGGCGTTTTAAATGGCAGTCCACAAAATAAGAGACCTTGGTTGTAACAACTTGAGCCAATAGGAAGCGTCTCCAAAAATAGGGTACTTGAAGAGCTTGTAGAGAAAGTAGTCCTCAGGGAATTCATTGGGCCTAATAGCATAGATCAAATTCTCGAACCGCTACAGATGGTGCATAGGATTCTCTTGTGGAAACCTGTGATAAGGTTGCTGCTTCACAAGAGTAAAGTACGCTGTCTTCAGCTCGAAATCGTTCCTCTGGAAGATAGGAGAATGAATGGAGGACTTGTTGGCGTAGTACTAGTCTGAGCGATTGTATTCAGCCAAGGTCCTAGGCCGTGCAGCCTGAGCGTTTCCAGCAGCTGCAGCCTCAGCTTCGCTACATAGTTCTCTCCATCAGCAGCATAAGCAGGAGCTGCCACTGGGTAAAGGATTACAGCCCCCAGTTCATCAATCTTCTGTCATGTTGTATTATGCAGGTGACCTTTCTGGTCACGGAGGACTGCCTCAACGTCTTAAATTAAGACAAGTTGTGCAACCATCTATGTCTGTCAGACGTGGGTGTTGATCAGTGCTTCTTGAGCGTCAAGAAATGCTGGATGAGAGAGTTCATCGATTGGTGATGTCGGACCGTTGATCAATGCTACTCACTTTTGTTGGCGGATCAAACGTTCAAGCTGAGTAGGTTCTGGATGGTCAAAGATCTCACTTCTGGTACTGCTGGACATGCATATGAAAGAAACAAGAAAAAATTATTAGTAACAAAGAGAAATAAGATATAGACAATACCTTTTCACCTAGTCTGATGGTGAACCATACACTCCCGGCAACTCTCTCTGCATCTAAAAATCAAGCATAGTAGGATTTAGATCAGGATATCAGTCACACTCTGGTTTTATTCCAAATATCCTAGGATCAAGTTCTGGTGAATAATCATAAGAACAAGCAATACGAACAATCCTGATGAAGGAAACAAAGAATTACTCTAGCAGATCCATCAATTACAAGTTCATCAAAACCTTAGAAATCCCTAGATCTAACAAATGAATTACTCAGACATGATAGAAGGAACACAAATCGTAATCTAAAGTAACTGCATAAAGATTAGGGGTCTGAAATACTCGAGTTCCAATCAATCTTTGAAGGAGTTATGATCTTCTCTCCAAATCATATCTAGAAACAAAACTATAAGTTATCCTAAACAGTGGATGCGAAATAGATATTAATAGGTTTAACACGTCCAAGTGCTTCTTTGCAATTTAGGAAACTTCTGGGCAAAAGTGCAAATTTTGAAAGTGTAGTCGAATTTGTCAAACTACATTAGTGTTGATCGACACTTTGGGAGCACCGGTCAAGGCTCACATTGCATCTAGAATCTCTTCTCTGTGCAGCTACGGATTCTCTTCTCTTGAAGCTCAATTTTGCTTAAATGGAGGATGGACGAAGGTAGAGATGAGGATGAAGGGTTGCTTTCTGATTCCACAAGAAGCAGAGGAACAAGAGAACTTGATTCCACAAGCAATCTTAATCCAAACACACTAGAGACAATTGGATTCCACCAAGAGACAATGCAAAATAACACAAAGATTAACTTTGTAAAGAAAACTTCAAGTTTATTGATCTAAATTAGTGGGTGCTTGTTACAATGGAATAAAAGAGCTTATAAAGTCTCAGACAAAACTACTGTAACGTTCTCAAATGATAGAAAAGGAAAATAAATAATTTAGAACACAATCTGCTCACCACTGATGTTTCTGGTCGTTAGGCTTTAATGGGGATATCTTTCTTGTTGTGGCTGTGTAAAGAGATGAATCCTGTAGGTCTTCTGAGCTATTTGGATGGCTAAGATCTCCCAGCTTGAGTGTAGAGTCGAGATTAATTGTAAAGAAGTCAGACTTGCTTGTTCTTGGAAAGTAGACGTTTCCGAAAAGGGAAATATTCTCTTTTGCTTTGATATTTTCTCCTTGTGTTTCCTGGTTGGATTGGCACGACTTTAAACCTTCTAGAGGGTCATGAGGCTCCTCTTTAATGTAGAAAGTCTTCAGATAATCTGATGGAAGTCTGGTTTCTCCATTTGAACAATAAATGGACAGTTGGCCATTTATATCAATATTTGGTGGATCCGGTTATGGTGGGATTGGTTCTTCATGGTCTTGAATCGACTTGTTTGGTATGAAAGAGTTTGTGAACTTGGTTTAATGGTTCGCTGGATTTGTTTCTGGTTTGTTGATCGCATCAAACTTCTAGTGGAGGCTTGGTACAAGAGGGAGACAGAGCGAACGGGGTGTAGCAATGTTAACCACCACCGCGAACACAAAGCTATTAGGACATGATGAACCAAGTGATAAATCTCAAGATAATGACTTTAAGTGTCAAGCGTAAGCCAATGGAAATTGATGAATGGAGGAGACGCTTGGAGCGTAAGTTTGATTCATTGCATTGACAAAGGGAGCACAAAATGGTTCTTTCAGTCTTTTTATTTGAAGGTGGCAAGGATCCTGCGTTGGGATCTCGAAAAGGGTGCATAATTTGGATTCTTTCAAGGAGGCGTTCTTAAGGAAGTAATTTTCAAGCGAAGCCCGAACTAAGTTGAAAACTGCTTTTCTTGAATTTTGTCAGGGGTTGAAGTCGGTATGGTTGAGAAGTCATCACTGGTTAAGAACACACTGGGGGAAATGGCTAAGCAAGACAGTTCACGGGGAAACCAAGGGCAACCTAGGCCTAAGGGTATAGATAATCAGACGTACTGATTCTGACAGTCATACTGATTCAAGTCATGTAACTCTGACATGCATACTGATTTAGGTCTTGACATACCTCTGTACCAGACGTAGATTGTTCAGATTGTTTCTCTAATTTTTCTTGTAGTTCAGGGACAGTGAATTGAGCATCAGCCATCTGATTTTTTTACATCTGGTGGTTCTTCTTCACTTAGCACATCTAACTTTTTCATTGTCCCTACACCACTTTCAGCTTCTTTTGGACAAGACAAGTACATTAATACAGGCGTGGGATCATGAGAATAATAAGAATCGTCAAGAATCGTAGTTGCCTTTGAAGTATCCATAATATTAGCAACGGTTTGATCATTACTTAACTGAGCTTGGTTTGTTCTTACTCCTGTACTCAACATGTTGCTTTGGGCTTGTTGTGTGGAACTCAACACTTTTCTTGTTGGGCATTCCTTAGTTTTATGTCCCCTGCCTTGACATCTATAACATATTAGCTTGTGTGTGTTACAAGGAACATAAAACTTACCTTGCTTTTGAACTTGTTGTTGCTTCATTGTTGAGACTAGACTGGTTTCGAGTGTTGTTGAGCCTTTTCTGCTTGTTCGGTCTTCTTAACCTCTTTTGATGCTGAGGAACTTCTTGACGACACTTTCTCTGGCTTGGTGGACTTTCTAAAGGTGGGTGGTAACACTTGTAGGGGAATGATTCCCCCCAGAACCCATCGAACGCCGAGAATCGGCTTGTCCTGATAAGGCAGCAGCGATCGCCGGTCCGAGTCCGAACGGACTGTCCGCCGTGAATTAACCTAACCGAACTCGGATTCAACAGTTGGCGCCCACCGTGGGGCACTACAAAGTAGTGTTTGCACATTCGGTATGAGTCACGACGATACCCCCGGCGATACGTCGGCCGACGAAAGGCAACTGTCAGTCACCACGACACCGGCATCGCGACGCCAAACGTGACCGACATGATGCAGCTAATCATGGCACGTTTCGAGCAACAGGAGGAGGCCAATAAGGCTACGAACGACCGTCTAGCTGCGCTCGCCGCCGCCCTTGCAACCCTAAACAGCAAAGGAAACGTGTCGGAGCCTGCGAGACGATGGCTGTTCGTAACCATGAACCCAAACAGAGCTGGACATCCGGTCGATGCAGCACATCCGGCTAACGGTGAGGCCATAACAACGCACCCAACGACAGATCAGTCAGATTCCCTCACCAGCCGTCAAATCACCGATCTACGCCTCTTCTTGCAGGATATCCACTCTAAGATCCATCACGTTACAACATCGGCACCCGAAATCGAACGCGTCCTCGCCGCCACGCGAAGGAACCCATTCACCAGATGAGTGACCGGCATCAAGGTCCGACCAACGGAAAAACTCTGTACTCCATCGTATTCTGGAGATTCTGACCCAACCGATCACATGACCGCGTTCAACATCGCCATGGGTCGAACTCATTTCTCAGACGAAGAGAAAGATGCAGGCTTCTGTCAACTTTTCGTCGAGAGCCTCTCCGGGCCAGCCTTTACTTGGTTCTCCCGGCTGGAAGAGGGGTTTATCGACAGCTTTCATAGCCTGTCGGCCCACTTCCTCAAGCATTATAATCATGTTCACTCACCAAGGAGCAACATCCGCCGACCTTTGGAAGCTGTCCTAGTCGTCCGGCGAAAGCCTTCAAGACTTCATGGAAAGATTTAAGCAAGTCGTGTCCAGGGTCCACGTTCCAGATCACACAGCCGTCGAGGCGTTGGTCCACTGACTGTGAATCCACTCCAAGTTTCGTGAATACCTATACACGCACCCGATGATATCTCTCCAAGACGCCCTCCACCGGTCGAAAAACTTCATCACGATGGAGGAGGACAAGTGAGCTTTCCTCAGTAAGCAACAAGCCCTGAAGCAGACCGTCTCCAAAGCGGCCAACGCCCATCAGGAGCCTTACGCTAAGGGCGATAAGAAGAAAGGAGCGGTGTACACCGTCGCAGAGGACGACCAACAGGGTACGACGGCTGCTGTACGCGAACCTGGATGGAACGTTTGGGAGAGGGATGCCGAAGGCAAATCACAACAGCCTCGGAACCCTCCTTCGGCGAACCCCACTAGCTCTTACGATCTCAACAAATACTGCGAGTACCATAAGATCAAGGGGCACGACACGAAGGAGTGCAAGCAGCTCCAGGAAGCGCTCCTCACAGCCTTGAAGAAGGGGCACGCGAATCCCGAACCTCCGAAGCAGAAGCCCAAAAGTTGGAGCAAGACGAAGGACAGGAAGAAAAACCCCCATGGTAAAGCAGTCAACGAAGCAAGCCCGGACGACGATGCCGCGCAATCGCTTCACGACGACGACTCTACATCCGATGAGGAGAAGCCAAAATCCCATCGGAAGATCTTGACTATTCGAGTCGTCTGGTCCCCTGACGCAGCAACAGATACACCACCAACCAAGGACTTACGAGAAGCGATCGCCCGACGAGCACTTAAGGCAGACGAGTGCCCCATACCCGATGGCTCGAAGGCGACGACTCTCACCACGTTAGACGCCCGACACGAGCTGACGGCCAAGCGGGAAAACCGTCGTCCCAGCCATTCACACTTGAAGGAGTCTCTTCCAGTCAGCCAGACCAAGGACAGCAAGTGTCGAGTGATCGGCCTCCGCGCCCAACTCAATTCACGCATTCCTGACCTACGGGAAAAGCTGAAACGGCAACGGTAAAAGAAACCCGACGAATCGTCGGAGCAGGCCGACCAAGAAGACATGTGCATCTGACTCACAAAAATCAAACCGAACGATCGTGTCAACTGGAGGAACCGAACGCCGGGCGATTGCTTCGATTGAATGTCATCATGGGAGGGTCCCCCCCTTGCAACAACTCCGTTAGGTCCGTGAAAGAGTTTCGGCGAAAGGCAGTAACTGCTAAGAGTTGGCCCTCCACTCCGAAGGCAAGCCCCCAAATCACCTTTTCCGCTGAAGATGCTGTAGGAGTACATATGCCACACAACGATTCACTTCTCGTCGAGGTAGAAATTGGCGATTACACAGTGACCAAAGTCTTGGTGGATACTGGTAGCTCGGTCGACCTCATCTTTAAAAACACTCTTGTCAAGATAGGGATCAATCTCATCGACATGAAGCCCTCAGCTCGTTCGTTAACTGGCTTTAGTGGATAATCTGAAACTATGCTGGGAACTATCCGTCTGCGCGTCTATGCCCAAGGAGTCCCCAAAAGCGTCAAGTTCTCCGTCATCGACGTGCGAGCCCCGTATAATGCCATTCTAGGAACCCCTTGGATCCATGCTATGAAAGCCATCCCGTCTACCTATCACCAATGTGTCAAGTTCCCTGGGAACGGTAGTCAAATTGTCACTCTTCATGGGGACCAGGCCGCCGCACACGACCTCCTCGTTGCGGAAGTAAAAAACCAGCAAGCAGTCGCCAAACCAATCCAAAAGATCTATCCTCTGCAAGAAGAGATTCTCGAGGCTACCGTCGACGACGAATACCCAGCAAAAACGGTTTGAATCGGTGCTTACCTACCCGACGAAACTAAAGACAATATCGTGTCATTCCTCAAAAGAAATATCTCCACATTTGCTTGGTCGGCCGCTGATATGAAAGGGATCGATCCAACCATCACAACCCACGAACTCAATGTCGATCCAACCTTCAAGCCAATCCGTCAAAAAAGACGAAAGCTTGGACCCGAGCGATCGAAAGCCGTAAACGAGGAGGTCGAGCGATTGCTCAGCGCAGGGACGATCAGCGAAGTAAAATATCCCGAATGTCTAGCAAGCCCGTTCGTGGTCAAGAAAAAGAACGGTAAATGGAGGGTCTGCGTCGATTTCACCGATCTCAACAGAGCATGCCCGAAGGATAGCTTTCCCCTGCCGCACATCGATCGCCTCGTCGAAGCAACGGCCAGAAACGAGTTGCTGACTTTTATGGACGCTTTCTCGGGTTACAACCAGATAATGATGCACCTGGACGATCGAGAAAAAATGGCTTTCATCACTGACCGCGGAACGTATTGCTACAGAGTGATGCCGTTCGGCCTCAAGAATGCAGGTGCAACCTATCAGCACCTCGTCAACAGGATGTTTGCCGAACGTTTGGGGGTCACCATGGAGGTCTATATCGATAACATGTTGGTAAAATCTCCCAGGGCTGCCGACCATATCCACCATCTCAAAGACTGTTCCTCCATCTTGAATGAATATGGGATGAAGCTCAACCCATCTAAATGCACTTTCGGAGTTACATCTCGCAAGTTCTTAGGGTATATCGTAACGCATAGGGGGATTGAAGCAAATCCAAAGCAAATTTCCGCCATCTTGGATCTCCCAAGCCCCAAGAATAGTCGCGAAGTGCAACGATTGACCGGCCGAATCGCTGCCCTCAATCGATTCATTTCACGATTAACCGACAAGTGTCTCCCCTTATATGACCTCTTGCGCGACAACAAGAAATTCATTTGGACGAACGTTGTGAAGAAGCCTTCGAGCAACTCAAATGATACCTGACGACGCCGCCCGTACTAGCCAAACCTGACAAAGGTGACACACTATACCTTTATGTTGCGGTCTCTACTACAGCCGTAAGCAGCGTTCTCGTCAAAGAAGACCGGGGGGAACAAATGCCAATATTCTACATCAGCAAACGTATGACCGATGCGGAAACACGTTACTCCACTCTCGAAAAAATGGCGCTAGCAGTGATAACTTCAGCGAGGAAGCTCAGGCCCTATTTTCAGTCCCATTAGATCGTTAATCTCACCAACCTGCCGCTACGAACCATCATGCAAAACACCAATCATTCAGGTCGACTCTCCAAGTGGGCCGTCGAGCTCAGCGAATATGATGTCACATTACAGAACAGACCAGCTGCCAAATCGCAAGTCCTAACTGACTTCCTGATCGAGCAAACTCCAGAACTCGACCAGGACCTGCACCTGCCGAGCGACAACTGGATTTTACACATCGACGGATCGTCTTCTGTCAAAGGGTCTAGAATCGGCATCCACCTTCAATCTCCAACCGGTGAGCTACTCCAACAATCCTTCCGGCTCGGCTTTAAAGCATCCAACAACGAAGCTGAGTACGAATCCCTCATCGCCGGACTACGCCTCGCGCGCGCCGTTCAAGCGAGGCGTATCCATGCATATTGCGATTCACAACTGGTCGCTAATCAGTTCAGCGGCGATTATGAAGCAAAGAACGAGCGAATGAACACCTACCTGAAAATTGTACGTGACCTCGCCAAGTAATTCGACTCTTTTCAGCTTACACGAATCCCCTGCGGCGAAAACGTCTTAGCGGACGCTTTGGCAGCAGCCCAGACGATCAAGTCAAACGAACTATACCGGTCGAACATATTGACAGGCCTAACATCACCTTACCTCACGAAGAAATCGAACATATAGCAGCGATCGACGCGATCAACCCCATGGATACAGGCGAACAAGTTGATCAGCCCGAAGAATTGCCGCCCGACTGGCGAGTCCCATTCATACAGTACCTCTCCAACGGATCACTCCCTGAGGATAAGTGGGAAGCCCGTCGATTGAAAGCTAAAAGTTACAACTATGTTGTTCTCGACGGACAATTGCATCGTCGGACTTCTGCGAAAATCCTCTTGACATGCGTCAACTCGGAAGAAGCAGCATTGGTCATGACTGAAACTCACGAAGGAGCGGCAGGGAACCATTCAGGCGGCAGAGCGTTGTCTCTTAAAGTGAAAAGCCTAGGATTCTACTGGCCAACCATGGTCGCTGACTGCGAGTCGTATGGTCGAAAATGCGATAAGTGTCAACGTCACGCACCAAATATTCACTGCCCGACCGAACTCTTGCAGACTACGACAGCCCCATATCCTTTCATGCGCTGGGCGATGGACGTCATCGGACCGATGTCAAACTCCAGACAGCGCAAATATGTTCTAATCATGACAGATTACTTCACAAAATGGGTAGAGGCGAAAGCGCTAGTCCACACCACGGACAAAAGAAGTGCAGAACTTCGTTTGGAAGAACATCATCTGCCGGCACGGTCTTTCCTATGAAATCGTCACTGACAATGGCTCGCAGTTCATCTCAACCAACTTCCGTGGTTTCTTATAACAATGGGGAATTCGTTTGACTACATCGTCGCCCCGATATCCACAGAGAAACGGCCAGGCCGAAGCGACCAACAAGACAATCCTCGATGGAATAAAAAAACGTCTCGATCTCAAGAAGGGCCATTGGGCCGACAAACTTGACGAATTGCTTTGGTCGCACCGAACAACCCCGCGAAGATCTACATGTCTAACCCCATTCTCCATAGCGTATGGGGTTGAAGCTATGGCTCCGGACGAAGTCAATGTTACAAGCCTACGCCAAGCAAAAATGCCACATCACACAGACCTCAACAAAGAAATGTTGCTCGATGCTCTAGATACGATCGAAGAACGGAGAGACCAAGCACTGCTTCGTATCCAGAATTATCAACATCTTGCCGAGTCCTACTACAACAAGCAGGTCCGTGCGCGACCTTTAGAGCTCAACAACCTCGTCCTCCGCAAGGTGTTCAAAAACACAAAGGAATGGAGGGCCGGAAAGTTAGGGACGAACTGGGAAGGACCATACAAGATAGTCGAAGTCGTCAAGTCCAGTGTCTACCGACTGGAAACTTCGACCGGAAAGCCAGTTCCCAGGGCGTGGAACGCCTCAAACCTGCGCAAGTATTATACTTGATCCGCGATAGCTTAAAAAAAAAAAAAACTGACTTTCGCCCGACTTTAGGTGGATAACATCAAGTTACTTCCACCTCAACACCGTATGACGGACTTACGTCACTTTTGCTGAACCGTGGCAAATGACTGAACGATCATTCGGTCAAATCGAACTACGGTCGGCTTGATTCCCTCTCAGGGGTACGTAGGCAACCTCTTGCATGGTCCAGCCACAAAAAAAAAAAAAATTGAGTGAATGACAACACATTACTTTCGCTTGACTTCGGGCGGATGACATCAAATCACTTCCACCCCAACACCGAATGACGGACTCATGTCACTTTTGCCCTAACCGTGGCAAATGACTAGACGATCATTCGGTCAAATCAAACTACGGTCGGCTTGATCCTCTCTCAGGGGTACGTAGGCAACCTCTTGCATGGTCCAGCCACAATTCAAAAAAAAAAAAAAAAATCTAACAGTCACTTTCGTCGAACAAACGACCTCAGGAGCATGTCACTATCGATCGGCTCCATAATGGATGACGACGTCACTTCCACCTCCCGTCGAATGGCCGGCCTCACTTTTGCTCCGCCAGTCGTGGAACAAATAACAACGTCGTCGAACAAACGACCTCAGGAGCATGTCACCATCGATCGGCTCCACAGTGGATGACGACATTACTTCCACCTCCCGTCAGATGGCCGGCCTCACTTTTGCTCCGCCAGTCGCGGAACAAATAACAAAACCGTCCGACCACCTCGCGGTTGTTCCTCACGCGGGTACGTAGGCACCCTGACACTCTCGGTTGGCCGGCAAGAACATACCTCAGAGGCGGTGCCGAAAAATGCACTTTCCCTCGGCATTTCGGCTCGGAGCTGTCAAACACCGAAAATTCCCGACAACCTTCTTGTAGAGGTCCAAGTCGACTCAGGGGCGATCGTTTGATTTGAAAGAACAAAGAAGAGAGAGTCGAGTGATTCTCCTTGTGGCGTAAAGTGGCCACACAAAACGAAAAAATAGGCTATCTGATTAATACAAGAATTCAAATATCTGAAAGAACTTAAATTGGAAACATGCGCATACAAGTACAAAGCTGAGCGAAAGCAAAGAAAGCGACAACAGGGAGATACATAAAAAAAAAAAACAAGGCAGCAAATACAAACAACAAACATAAGCAGCTACTCCTCGGCTTCGTCTTCCGGCGAGGAAACTTCGACGACCTCTGTCCCAGGATCCCGCTCTTGAGGACTAGCGGGCGACCCCCCTTGGGCCGGCGCAGGCGGCATGGGAGGAGGGGGATGAATATCAGCGTCTGCGGTCTCGCCAGGCAGAACTGCGGCCGATCGAGCAGCAGTACTCGAACCCGAGGCAGCGACATCATAAAATGGAGATCAAAGGGACGCCGCGGCAGTTGAATCGACCGCCCCTAGGTTCGATCCGAACTGGTCGAACCCGTGAAGATGCTCAACCCGGAGCGGAGACAGAGAAAGGTCTTGTTCAGTTATCTCCTCCACCTCCATATCCTCGGATTCCCTCCGGTACATCGCTTCGTCTACGGTCAGGATGTCCCTTCATCCCCCACTTCTCCAGGAGATCCTTCGATTGAAGGGTCCCGATCGCCTAGGCTGTGCAGGAAAAACTTTGATTCCTGCCTATCCCTGTCGGACATTTGTCTGCGGAACTTTTCAAACTGCCTGTTGCACTGAATCGTCATCCCGGCAGTGACTCGATTGCGCTCGCACATCACCTCATGGTAGTGAGACCTCCTCAGACGATCGACTTCCTTCTTCGATCGATCCGCCTCCTCCGCCTTCTCTTGCTCAAGCTGCTGAATCGGCCGATCGACCGGCCTCTTCGCAGCTCCCTCCCTGTCTTCATCGACAGCGTCGGATCGCCCCCGCTTGGATCCTCGCGGCCCTTTGCGATATTCACGGACAGGATCCTGAGGGGGCTCAGCGTCCTCGGTTCCTTCGGCAGGAAGATCCTGCAGGGCGTCCACGCCATCCGCCTCCGGAAGGCCGGAGCCTTCACCCGACGAATGATCCTTCCCTTCATTCGTTTTGTCGGGCAGGTCCCCCCCGCAGGGAGCTACTCCTCGGCGTTCTTGCGAGACTCTTCTTGGAAGATTTTCTCTTCCTTTTTCTTTTCCCGGATCTTCGGGTCGTTCGCCCATGTGCCTCGCTCGGCGGAAACACTCCCCAGTCGGTCGGAAGCGTCGGCGGCCGATTCCCCTCCAAGCAATTCAGAACCCCCCTCGTTCGTCACCGGCTCCGATGACATCGAGCTGAAGGTCTTGTTGCCGAGCCGACTGCTGAGGGTGTCGTTGTAATTGGGGTACTTTCTCGGTAGTTTTCCCATTTTTGGCAATCGAAGTCTCTTCCCCTTGGATTTCGCGCAAGGAATATTCGAAGCCCAATCAACTACAAGATCACCAAACGAGTAAATATTACAAAACGAACGCCGACCGAAGTAAAATTCGGGTATCGTTTGCACCTTTGGCGATCCTCCTTCTTTGACGACGAATCCTCTTTTTGCTGAAGTCTCCCCACTTGTTCTGGCTGAGCGCGGCGATTTTCGGTACGTCCTCCCAAAAAGACTCTGGATATCCTATCGTGTTAGGGTGGACAACTGCAAAAAAAAGCGAGTCAGTTTCAGCATGGGAAGCAGGTCATTCGGCATCAGTTATCTACCGATCCGCGGACTCCACTGAAAACGATAATCCTCCCGAGGAGGCTCTTCGAACGACGCCTTGTCGGCCCTGACGTAGAAGTAACACCACTGCCAGTCCCGGGTTTTGTTAGGATGGCCAGTCATGATGTGGAGCCTAGACCGCATCTGGAGAGCGTAAAGGCTGTTCGGCTTGGGATGAGTCTGCGTCATCTCCTCGAATACGCAGACGGTCATTGATAGGTCGATTTCAGCCGCCATCACCATCAGCGCCACAGCAACTCAAACTGCTCCAGCCTTCAACTGACTGATGGCGATGCCACGACGCGAGCAGTACGAGGTAATAAGTCGGGGAATGGGGAACCACAGCCGAGCGTCCACCCCAAATAAGGACTCGTATACGCAGTGGTAGCCGACCGACGGAGACCATCGGCGTTGATCGTCCCGCGGGATCATGAAGGTCACGCCAAATGCCTTGTGCGCCCTCAACAGTGCCGAAACGCTCACCAATGTCGAGCAAGTGGGAAAAACGTCGGCCCACTCCTGTCCCTCCACCTCCGCCGACCGAGCGCACTCCGGAGGAAGATCAGGGAGTTGCTCGACTGTCTTATCTTCCCGGTAATGAAACGGCACTAGGCGACGAAGCTCCCCTCCGACGACCTCAGGCCGTTCCACACGCTCCTCCGCGTTTGTCACGACGACAACGGTATCTCCCCCGCTGTCGCTCGGGGTGCTCCCCTGTTCTGTAGCCCCGGGAGCGTCCCCCTCTTCCTCATCGATCGAACAATGGCCGTCCCCGTCCCTGCGAAGCAGCGTCTCAGCATCACAGACAAGTCAAAGTTGATCGCCCGCCAAGCCAGCGGTATCCGTTAAGGCCGCCCGATGCATGCGAATGGCCGACGATAACAACTTGGGATCAGGCGCAAGATCGGTCGTTGGGTCCATCCCAGTCGATATCACTTTCCCCTTCTCAGATCTGGAGAATCTCTTCCCGCACAACGACATTTCCTCGGCGGCTCCGAGAAGGCGATATATCGAAATCGATACGAATCATGGCGGAGAGCCAGAATCTCTTAATCGGCGGTGGAGAGAAAATAGAGAGAAGTAAGGGAGGAAGAGAGAGAAAGTACCTTTGCGACCAAGTGAAGTGAGGAGACAATGGGGGAGTACTCCTATTTATAGCAAACTGCCCAGCTCTCGAGGGGGACACAATCATTAGGCCTATTGGGCCTAGGGAAGGGAGTGTGTCGGTCCAAGTAGGTAGCGACTGTTTAGCTTCCCAAGGAGCGCCGACCTGGATCGAGTCAAATCCAGAACTAGCCACGTCACCGCTGGAAGCTGATCGGACGCCCCACTGTGAGCGAGCGATCGGAGGAGGCGAGCGATAGAACGGTCGATATCTGTCATCCTCAAGGCACACTCTTCCACTCCGCTTTGAAGGAAAAAGCTCCACCTTTGCAAGAGGATTGGGGTGGGGGTGGGGCTTACTGTAGGGGAATGATTCCCCCCAGAACCCATCGGACGCCGAGAATCGGCTTGTCCTGATAAGGCAGCGGCGATCGTCGGCCCGAGTCCGAACGGACTGTCCGCCGTGATCGTACGATCGACCGTTCCGCCTTCATCAACTGCTTCCGTCGACTGCCTCCCGAGTTTGAGGCCTTAAAGCCTGCCGAGCCCAAACCTGGCCCACCAGCCTGGCCCATCCGGCCCAATCGGTTAACGATCGACCACGGGCTTGGGCCTTGACCCCAAGAGCGAGCCACGGCCTAGGGCGAACGGACTGGGAAGAGGAAGGCTATAAGAGAGAATGGAGGGGGAAGAGAAAGGGGATCTGAAAAAGAGACTAAAAACACTGAGGGCAAGATTAGGGTTTTACAACCGATCGAACTTCCGTTAATTCTCGTCGGCGCTTTTACAAAGCTCTGATCGTCTTTTCTTTTCTTAAAATTTCTTGTAATCGCTTGTAAAGTCTAAAACCGATCAATAAAAACGCATTTGAAGGACCCACAATCGAGTTTAGTTTCCTTTGAATAAACCTAACCGAACTTGGATTCAACAACACTGCTTCTGGTTTAGAACAGTCATCTCTTTGTGTAGACATTGGTGTTGCAGCTAAGATATTTTGCTTTGGTTTCGGACTGGGATAAGCCTTTACTTGTGTGAAAGGTTCATATCCAGCCTCCTTCACATAGTCTTCAAACAAGAGCTGCTTCTTTCTTCCCAAGTTGCTTCTGGTATGTTAAACTCAATTCGCATAAAAGCATCTGGTTCTCAGTGCATAAATGCATTTTCAACTAGAGTTTCTTCAGCAATAGCAGTTTTCTCTTCTTCAGGAATCTGATTTGAAACAAGTCAATGTTCCATGTCTTTTCCCAGAATAAGTATGCTTCTTGTCCTTGATCATGGCCTGAAAATTTGATGTAGCCAAGCTCGATATCATCTCTTCCAGCCTCACTTACGACTTCTTTCTCTTTAGGAAAGTCCTCTTGATGTTCATGTTCATCTCTCGAGTAGGCTTCAGAGTCTTCTAAAATGAGTTGTGAATCAGTTTCTTCTTGGTGTCCTTCCTCATGATCAGAGTATGGGATTTCACACCAAGGTCTTTCTTCAACATAAGACTCTCCCCTGTCCTCATTTTCACATTGAGAACCAGTATCTTCCAGCTGTGATTCTTCTTCATCAGAGTCTCCACGTGTAGACTCATCTCCATAAACTTTAGCAGCCTCACTTGCTTGATTAGCTTCTTCTTCAGGGACTGCTTCATAATCTCTTTCAGGATCTTCGTCATGTTCTGTTTCATATCCTTCTTGAGTATCTTCTTCTTGTGCTGCTTCAGATTTTCCTTCGGGATATTCTTCACGATCTCCTTCATGTTCTGTTTCATATCCCAAAGAGTAATCATGGTTATCAATGGGTGGGGTGTGGGGGTAGTGGCCCTGGTCGTGTGCCTCTAGCTTCTCTTCCACACACTCAGGTTCTCTTTCATAACTTATCTCAGAATCAGTTCTTTCATAATATGTCCTGTCTTTGTTGCCTTCTCTATCTTTCAATGGATCATCCTGCTCTTCACCCCCAATCAACCTCTGAGGTGTTGAACTCCTGCAAATATTCTTCATAATCCATGGATTCTGAATACTGAGATGAATCATCTCCTTGATACTCCTGCCAATCTTCTTCTTCCATGTTGCCTCTTTATGTTTGTAAGTTCCTGAACTTGGACAAAACAACAAACAAATCAAAGATACCACATAAATCGAAATATGTACTCTCTCAGTCTCAAACTGAACAGATCGTTCTAGTCTAGCTAATCAATCAAGTGAACCCAAAAATGCTTAATGAAAAGTTAAACTCCACCTAAACAGAACAAATCAACCTTTATATGATTTTTGTAGTTCAAAAGAAACGAATCTGAGAAATATTTATCGATTTTCTGGTTTTATGAAATCAAACAAATAGGAACATAAGAGATCAACGATAAGAAGTGACTTTTTATAAGTTTTTTTAATTAAATTTATTTAAAATAAAGTAATGAACTAAAGAACTTAGACCATCTCCATCAGGGGTTCTTAGGGAGAGATTCTTAACGGAATTTAAGAACCGGTTCTTAACTTTAACAAAGAAAAAGTTAAGAATCGGTTCTTAAATAAGGATTTAAGAACCCCTCCCTAAGAACCCTTCAATGGACATGCTCTTAGACAATAGCTGATAACAACTATTTTTTATGGATTTTGAGGTTTAAAGGAATCAAACACGCAAGCAAACAAATCAAAAACGATATTTATAGTTTTTTTTTGTAGATTCAAAAGGGAAAATAAAATAAGTAAACAAATAACTGAAAATAGACATGATAAAACTTGATTTAGGACCTTTTAGCTCTGATACCAGATGATATAAGATTGGAATCCACCAATTCTTATCCACTCGGTTTCAAGGCCTATTGCTTAAATGGAGGATGGACGAATGTAGAGATGAGGATGAAGGGTTGCCTTCTGATTCCACAAGCAGAAAAGGAACAAGAGAACTTGATTCCACAAGCAATCTTTATCCAAACACACTAGAGACATTTGGATTCCACCAAGAGTCTAGAATGCAAAATAACACAAAGATGAACTTTGTAAACAAAACTTTAAGTTTATTGATCTAAATTCGTTGGTGCTTGTTACAATGGAATAAAAGAGCTTATAAAGTCTCAGACAAAACTACTCTAACGTTCTCAAATGATAGAAAAGGAAAATAAATAATTTAGAACACAATCTGCTCGCCGTTGATGTTTCTAGCCGTTAGGCTTTAATGGGGATATCTTTCTTGCTGTGGCTGTGTAAAGAGATGAATCCTGGTCTTCTGAGGTATTTGGATGGATAAGATCTCCCAGCTTGAGTGTAGGGTCGATATTAATTGGAGAGAAGTCAGACTTGCTTGTTCTTGGAATGTAGACATTTCCGAAAAAGGAAATACTCTCCTTTGCTTTGATATTTTCTCCTTTTGTTTCCTGGTTGGATTGGCACGAATTTAAACCTTCTAGATGTCCAGGAGGCTCCTATTTAATGTAGAAAGTCTTCAAATAATCTGATGGAAGTCTGGTTTCTCCATTTGAACAATAAATGGACAGTTGGCCATTTATATCAATATTTGGTGGATCCGGTTCTGGTGGGATTGGTTCTTTATGGTCTTGGATCAACTTGTTTGGCATAAAAGAGCTTGTGAAATTGTTTCTGGTTTGATGACCACATCAAACTTCTAGTGGAGGCTTGGTACAAGAGGGAGACAAAGCGAACGGGGTGTAGCAACGTTAACCACCACCACGGACACAAATATATTTGGACATGATGAACCAAGTGATAAATCTCAAGATAATAACTTTAAGTGTATAGTGTAAGCCAATGGAAATGGATGAGTGGAGGAGCCACTTGGAGTGTAACTTTGATTCATTGCATTGACAAAGGTAGCACAAAAAGGACCTTTCAGTCTTTTTATTTGAAGGTGATGATGCATACCAGTGGTGGCAAGGATGCTGCGTTGGGATCCAAAAAGTATGCATGATTTGGATTCTTTCAAGAAGGCATTCTTAAGGACATAATTTTTAATCGAAGTCCAAACTAAGTTGAAAACTGCTTTTCTTCAATTTTGTAAGGGGTAGAAGTCGGTATGGCTGAGAAGTCATCACTGGTTAAGAGCACACTGGAGGAAATGGCTAAGAAAGACAGTTCACGGAGAAATCAAGGGCCACCTAGGCCTAAAGGTATAGAGAAGCAGACAGTTGACAAAATACAGGTTTATAGGATATATGGTATGATGCATTGTGTTAAATACTCATAGTCGACACCACATACCTCCGGATTCAAGACTGGTTAAGACAACTTCCGGGTTCAACACTCTACGTTTTGTAAAGCAAGCTCCAGGTTTTGAAGATGATTCTGCTAGGTCTTCCAGATTTTACATGTTCCGACGACTCCAGATCCTTCCATCTGAATGCAATTTCAAAGTCTTGAAATAGATACAGCCAAGCTCCTAGCCTTCCCTTGAAATTTTTCATCATCGAAGGGATCAAGGATCAGACAATCGATTCAGAAAGCCCATTGGGGGTAGAAGGAGAGAAAGAATCAGGATTTCCTTAAGCAACTTCATTGAACAAAAGGCTGGGAAGGGCTGGAGTTTTAGTTCTGAGAATAAAAAAAAGGCATGAAGGCTAAGCATGAGTTCAAAAGAAACAACAACAACAACAACAAGCAAGGGAAAATTATAATAAGATGGAGGTAGGAGAGTAAGACTAAGTAGAAGACCCATCGGGTTTAGCTGACAGGTAAACCCCCATGGTGGAAATTTTAAGGATCCCCGATTCATCTTCGAAGGATGGGGCGGTGTAAAACCCTTAAGTATAATAACCCTTACGAAAAATAACACATGGCCACAAGAAGACCAGTTTGACATGTAATAATCAATATATTTGGGAATAGATCACAAGCGTTAATGAGTACATAAAGATAATAAATGGGTTAAATAAATCTTATATATACTAATCATAATGGTATGGTCGACAAGAATTATATGCGGTCATCGCGAGTTGGTCGGTTTGTCTGTTAAAGCGACCAAGCACCTGAGAGTGGTCAGAGTGCATCCAGATTTATTGGCCTTGATTTATATGATTTGTTAAACCTTAAGGAACCCTAAGTATAAAGCAGAATGAGAAGAAATGAAAGAAGTTTTGAAGAGAATTATGTCGCAAAGTCGTAGTCCATTCGAATAATCTATCAGAACGTCCAATGCATTTCAAGAAGGATGGAAATGATTTATTAAGTTCAACCGAAATTTATGACTTGTGAAAGGATGTTTTAGGTTGAAAAAGCTAATGTAACCATGAGAAGGGAGTTTGGAGAAGAAGGAAGAAAGTTGGTTTGTGCATAATCCTAGATAAGCCATTTTGAACGTATGTTAGAACTATTTAAGTAAAGACCGTTCGAGTTGGTTCAGTATGAACGCTAGTATCATAATAAGACTTGGATGATCTAATGAGATGGGAATTTAAGTATTGGATGTCAGAACTCTTGTTGAGTTTATCTCAACTTTCTGTTGGACATTTTGGTTTATCGGTTAATTATACAAGGTTGAGCTGGTTGGTGATTGTCCTGTTTCAGCAGCATTTGCTGCTCCACCTACTTGCCTACCTGCTTCAAATTTCTGTCTGCTTCACCTTCTTGCATGACATGCCACCTCGTGTCCTATTTCACCAGCTTTGTAAGATTCATCTACCTTTGATGACGTGAAACCAAGTGTCGAAATTTGTCACCTTCTATGGTGGGTTGGTGGCTAAGGAGGTGATTCTGGCCTACCCTCACTTTTAGTATATATAGTATAGCTCTGATTCATTACGAAACCAGAGATCACACAAGAAGCCAATAAAAAATACTTAGACGTCAAGCTTACAATAGAAGTCTTCGGAGAAGAATTCCCGAACAACTTAGGTCAGAAAGTTTTTTTTCCAAATTAGTTTTCGTCCTGAATCCAAATCTGAGGTTAGTTTTTTCCTAATTATTTTTGGTCATTCTATAACCCAGGTTTTTTCTAGAAGATCGGAAAACACGATGTGACCCATAAAGTGTCTTTATCCCGTTTTGAAAATCCAGGGTGAGTTGTGGTTATGATTGTTTTATTACTGCAAAGAAAGTATGATATATTGTGATGTTGAATGATGGTCATGGTTTTGGTGTGTTGATTGGTCATACTTGGTACGGTATGGTATAATTTTATATTGATGTTAGCATGATTAGGTGGTTAGTTGAGTGAACGAACATGGTATGCTTTAGTATTGTTATGTCAAGCTAGAGAATTCTACCATAATTATATGTGGTGTTTATGGTTATAAATGATATTGATGGTCTTGATTTATACTAATGATCTTGAATGATAATGATTCTTGTGATTCATATGCATGATTGCTTATTGGTCAAAATTCGGTCGAGGATGATAAATGTATAATGATTATGATATGCATGAGTATTATCATTTGATATTAGATAATACTATTACTATGAATTATGAGGTGGTTTGTGGAAAGTATTGTTTTGGTCACCTGAGAACAAGACGGTATGGAAGCACGAAGGGACAAAATTGCAGCCTAGGGCCATGTCGCGCATGACGATGCACAATTCGGGCGTGCTGGTTTTTAGAGGCAGCTGAATATGTGTAGACCATCGGTCATTTAGCCTTTGTGGCTATGATATGTTTGGTGTGTTAGGTTAAATGGGATGGGCAATGTCAAATAACAAAAAATTCCTCGAGGTGAGAGTGGTGGAAATGATATAAGCAAAGTTTATGCATATAGTATACATGAGTATGCATTAGTATCATATCGTTGCATATGTTGATGTTTTCTTGCGTGATGATTATTATTTTGGTTTATTGTGGAATTGATTATGCGGGTAGTGGGAAACCAACTCACTGAGCAAATTAGTTTTTCACAACTCTGCTTATTTTGCAGGTAACCATTAGATGTCCACTCGGACTGGAGGAGCTTAGGCTATGCTTATGTAGAGTTGTGCCTTTTTGCAAATGCAAGTAGATATTTAGTATGTATGTACATGTTTTGAGGCCTGAGCTCCCAGCTGAACCTATATGTATCTTTCAGTTACTTTTGAAACCTAATAATATATGAATAAATTGAGTTTATGAAATTCTTGGGTTTGGTATGATACTTGGTCTTGGTCCTAACAAACTAACTACTGAATGCATCTCGGGGTTGAAAATCCTTGAGCTATGTTCACTAGCAGATGTGTGCTTAGACAATGAATTGGGACATATGTATTTGTTTTGCAAACCTCAGTTAGATTTTTAGGTACACATATGTGGCATCTTTGATTTGGTTTGAGTAAAGTGGTTAATCGTGCATGTTTTTTTTTATTGTTGCATGGCTAATCAAGTTAATTCTGATTTAGACCGGATTACGGGTGTTACACCTTAAAACCGGTGACATAGTGTGTTGTTTATTGTTCTAGCAGGGTATAAATATTCTAAACAATTAACTATCAAATTAAACATAATATTAACACAAACAATAATACTTTTGCCAAGAGAGATCATGTGTAGTTCTTAGAGATCAAATCCACATAGAGCAAAGATACACAATAGATTTCTTGTTTCTAAATAATAAGCTAGGTAAACATATACATTGGTGGTGAACAATCAATGTAAGGAAATATTCCTTGTCAAGAAATAGGATGCAATATGGAAACATTCTACTAACGCAAATATGGAAATATGCTATTAATTAGCTATATGTAAATATAAATGTAAATATGCTAGATCTAGGGTTTCAAGCTAAATGAATTATAGGAGATCGGAAGCACGGAAATATAAATATTCTAGAACTCAAATGTAACTATTCTGACCTTTTTAACTCCAACTCTCGTATGCGAGCAAAATAAAAGACCATCAATCTACGACTAAGGCCTGATGTAGATCGACGGTGAAGTCAGAAGGAAGTATGAGCGAGATTTGATAAGTCCACTAGACTTATTAGACCAGCTCTCGCATGTTCCTAACAACCTAGTTCAACAGACACTATTTTGGCACATAACCTACTCTCGTAGTTGTCCATGTCCTATCATCGAGATCCTAGTTAGCTACTCTAGAATGCAAGCACTAAGGACAACTCAATTGATGGATATTAACTTAACCTAGCAATCCTATTTTTGGGCTAATCCATGATTGTTATCATTCAACCCTAAATATGATTGGTAACTACTCAAACATGATCTTTGTCACAGAAATCATAGATGAAATAGATATGAAATATAAAATAAATAAAAACCAAAAGAGTTCCAGGAGGACTCTGAAGGAGTGTCTCCTTTCTCTCCTAACCCTAATACAATATGAATAGAATAATATGCTCTATCTAATGTGTTGTTTTCTTTGTCTTCTCAAGACATAAATATAAAAACCCTAAATTTAGGTCAAAACTCATCTAGAGCATTTTTGTCATTCTGACTTGGGCTTTAAAATCTGCTGCCATCAATCGATGGCAAGTGTGTTACATCGATCGACCTTGGGCTTTAATCATCGGTCGACGCCAAGTGTAATCCATCGATCAATGGCTTCGTCAAGTTCCTAGATGATCAGCTACGGATTATTCTCCTCTAGATGTTTCAAAAGCTCCAAGTGTCTCATATATCTTCAAAACGTTCATGGACTTGTAAATACTCTAAAACATAGCCTAGACACACATAATAAACTCTAAATAAAGCCTATAACATGGCCTAAAACTGGTAATAAATAGGCTATATCAACTTCCCTAGACTTAACATTTTGCTTGTCCTCAAGCAAACAAAGTCTGTGAAAGAGGTTTTGAAAAGTGGAGACTCACATAATAACTAAGTATAACTATCACCTTACTTTGTTGCAACCACATCCTATCAAGTCAATCATAGAGAAACTTTATGTACCCTATCCTAGTATATTAACTTTTAAGTCAATCTTGGGAAATCGTCTCAATCTTTTAAGCTTTTAAGTAGATGCTAAAGAGAAGAGAGAGAAGGAAACCAAAGGTGCAATGACTTGTACCTACAGACTTGCAAAAGGAATCCGATCTAATGTATATCAAGCCCCAAAGCAAGATAATAATGTCAAGATTAGTGTTGGAAATCAGCTTCAGTTCCTTCAAACTTTCTAAGCAAGTGTGGTATAGTGGCAGGATGATCCACTTTGGTATCTCTAGTAATCTCTGCAAACAACCTTCTAAAAATGGTGCTAATGTGTGGTTAGTCAATAATAAATCTTGATTATAGTCCCCTTTTGACTCAATAAAACTTTTTTTGAAAAACTTATATATATATATATATATATATATATATAGCAAATAAAACTCAAAACAAATCAAATAGCATTAGCGAACCTCCCCCATACTTAAATTACACTGTCCCAAGTGTAATCCGTCCAGGATTGGTTAGGAAAATTTAAATCATAAGTAAATGGTTAAAAGAGAAACTTGATACCAGACTCTGTAATAGAGTGTCGATCGATGTCACGATGTTGATATCGACCGATGGTCATGATCCATGGTCGATCGATGTGGATTCTTCATAATCGATTGATGGTACACCTATAAGTTTCTACTCTCTTTTTTTATAAGTATAAAACTCAAAATAGAAAACAGTACTAGTAAAACTCCCCCAGACTTAAACAATACTATCACCAGTGTTATACATTCTGAGATTGGTGAAGAAAATAAACCATAAGGACAAAATTTAATCAAGGAAAACCGTATACATGCTTGCTGATGGTGACCGTCGATCGACATAGTTAAGTGGTGATCGATCGATGCTAGGGTTACTCTGTCGATCGACAATGATCAATTGTCGGTCGATGCACTGTGCAAACTATCTTCCTTTTTCTTTTAAAAACCTACAATAAGACTGATATAATCTACAACTAATTAAAACTTACTAAACAGTGGGTTGCCTTCCACTTAGCGCTTGTTATAGTCTTAAGTTGGACGTGTGAACTTTCTGACTAGTATGGAGGTGGATCAACACTTTGAAAACAAGTGTCTACATCTTCTCTGCTCTTCTGAAACCATGTACCAATGAAGCTCATCATTGCTTCATCACTTATTGTTTTCTCATTCTTTGTAACCTCTCTAGCAACCTCCATTGAATGCATTCTTCTTTGTAGGTTCTCAATACTGCATTGTAGCATTCTAAGTCTTGCATCTGTAGTTTATGATATATCCTCCAACTGTTGAGACATATCTTCCTTCATTAGGCTCTGAGAAAAAGTAATCTCATCAAACCTATCTTCCAATTGTGTTTTTGCTGTTGTCTTCTGTCGGTTGGCTCTAGTGTCGATCGATGGTCGTAGGGTATCGTCGATCGATGCTCGTTTGTCTGGTCTAATCGCATGCTGTCTCTGTATAGTATCCAAATCTTGCTTCATCTAATCAATGCGTTTAGGCAAACCGGTGAGGCACTTGTCTATATGATAGTAGACATCATCAAGCCTTGTGTAGAAATTATCGAGTGACATCTCTTGAGCTTTGTAGATATGATGCACAATATCATCAATCTCTTCTTTGCTGTATGTCCTTTATTCTCCATAGACATACTGATCCTTGCTGCATGTTCTGGTAAACATATGTAGCTCTGCTCAAACATAGTAGCTCTCTCTATAACTTCCCTAATGTCTTCAACTTGCACATTCACTACTCTTCCGTTTGTAGCTCGTGCATTACCATTCTCATCTCCGTAGATGTCATACTTATCTTTCTTTTCCCAATGGAAAAATCTTCTGCCCTTAGCATCATAGGCTCTTGCACCATGCTCGATACAGCCGACTATCGATGCTGGGTTGATCCCGTCGATCGATGCTGAACTCTCCAGATTATACGCAGTTGAGGTATGAAGCTTGTGAAACTTCAGAAGGGTACTGTCGATCAATGCATGCATCTGTGGTCGATCAATCTAAAATGTAGAGACATATAAGGAATATTACGGATCGGCTCGTTCTTCTGCTTCTCAATGTCGATTGATGCTGAATGAGGTCCGTCAATCAATGCGCTTTTATCCACTTTTTCCCAGCTGGCATCTTCCGATACTAGGCCGTGATATTCAATCAGCTCTCCTTCTCCATCGATCGATGGTGTATGGTGACCGTCGATCGATGCTTGATTACCAAGTTGTTGCCAGAACAGATTTCTAGCTCAATTGGCCATTTTAAGTATATCAGCTATATCTTCCCTCGTGATATTTAACATTTTGCCATCAATAGTTCTTGCATGACCGTCTGAATCTCTCATGATACCGAACTAATCTGGTTGTAGATAACCATATGTCTTCTCTCGTTCTGCAGCTGAAACTAGTTTGGACTCTACTTCTTGGTCAGTATTGATTGATGGCGAATGGTTGTTGTCGATCGATGTCGATTTTGAGTTGATGGGAAACTTGAAAAATACCAGCCTCTTTCATTGCAATACCATGATACTCGATTAGCTCTTCCTTTATGTAATCTTCATCGTATTCGAGGTAGGCTGGGGTGTAATTGCCATCTGCGTGGCAGGTATTGATCAGTTTTGGGGTTATGTCGACGATCGACAACGAAGGGTGGGTATCGACCGATTGCTGAACAACAAACGCGTCGATCGATTCTCTGGGTTGGGTGTCGATCAATGCTCCATCTTCAGGCTCCTCGTTAAACTCATAATTGCAAAAGCATGTGGCCAAAAGTTCTACATCATTAGACAATTCAATCAGAGTAACCTTGTTCTTAAATTTTGATCAATTAGGGATAGATACAACATGTTTTGCTTCATACGAAACTACTGATACTGCAGGAGCTGTTGTCGATCGACACCAGCGTGAACTGCCGAATGACATAGAACTTTCCACACGAAAATCTCCTTCTTGGATCTTTTCTCTCTTAACCTCCTGCCAAAAATCATCATCAATCAATGCGTTGACGTGGTGCTTCTGTCCAGCCTCCTTGATTCTTTGACCTGCTGCATTACACAGATGACCCTCGAGGTCATGCAGGTCTCCATTCTCATACCTAATCAGTATTAAAGTCACAACCATCGATGCGGGTCGGATGATGTCGATCGATGCTAAGTGATCAGTATCGGTCGATGTGAGTAATTTACTGTCGATCGATGAGGATAGGTAGATGTTGATCAATGCTAAGTGATCAATGTCGGTCGACGGTGGAGTTCGGAAGATGGTCGATACAATCCGTGAAGAAGTGTCGGTCAATGCAGTGTAAGTGCTGTCGATCGATGCTTGTCATCTTTCTTTGCGGATCGTGCGTTCAAGTCTGTCAAGGTCAGAGAATAATGCTAGCTTTTGTCCTTTATTGTTCTTGGTGCTTCTTTGCATGTACCTGAAAACAAAGGAAAAGAAAAATTAGTAACTTTAAAATTAAAAACAAACCTAGACTAAATCCTAGAAATTAAATCTAATGGTGATCAATCCTCTCCGGTAACGGCCCCAAATTTGACATGGTGTGTTGTTTATTGTTCTAGCAGTGTATAAATATCCTAAATAATGAACTATCAAGTTAACCCTAATATTAACACACACAATAATACTCTTTCCAAGAGAGATAAGGTGTAGTACTTAGGGATCGAATCCACAGAGACCAAAGGCACACAATATATTTCTTATTTCTAGAGACTAAGCTAGATAAATATATATTGGTGGTGAAGAATCAATTTAAGGAAATATTCTTTGTCAAGAAGTAAGATGCAATATGGAAATATGCTACTAATGAAAATATGGAAATATGCTATTAATTAACTAGGTCTAAATATAAATGTAAATATGCTAGATCTAGGGTTTCAAGCTAAATAAATTATAGGAGATAGGAATCACGTAAATGTAAATATTCTAGAACTCAAATGTTAACTATTCTGACCTTTTTAACTCCAACTCTCGGATGCGAGCAAAAGGAAAGACCATCGATCGGCGGCTAAGGCCTGATGTCGATCGATGGTGAAATCAGAAAGAAATATGGGCGAGATTTGATAAGTCCACAAGACTTATTAGACAAGCTCTCGCATGCGCCTAACAACCTAGTTCAACAGAATCTATTCTGGCACATAACGTAGTCTCCTAGTTGTCCATGTCCTATCATCGAGATCCTAGTTAGCTACTCTAAAATGCAAGCATTAAGTACAACTCAATTGATGAATATTAACTTAACCTAACAATCCTATTTCTGGGTTAATCCATGATTGCTATCATTCAACCCTAAATCTAATTGGTAATTACTCAAACATGATTTTTGTCACAAAAATCATAGATGAAATAGATATGAAATATAAAATAAATAAAAACCAAAGGAGTTCCAGGATGACTCTGAAGGAGTCTCTCATTTCTCTCATAACCCTAATATAATATGAATTAGAATAATATGCTCTTTCTAATGTGTTGTTTTCGTTGTCTTCTCAAGATATAAATATAAAAACCCTAAATTTAGGTCAAAACTCGTCCATGGCATTTTCGTCATTCTGACTTGGGCTTTGATATCTGCTGTCATCGATCGATGGCTAGTGTGCTACATCGATTGACCTTGGGCTTTAATAATCGGTCGACGTCAAGTGTAATCCATCGATCAATGGCTTCGTCGACTCCCTAGATGATCAACTACGGATTCTTCTCCTCTAGATGCTCTCAATGCCCAAGTATCTCATATATCTCCAAAATGTTCTTGGACCTGTAAATACTCTAAAACATAGCATATAAATACATAATAAACTCTAAATATAGCCTATAACATGACCTAAAACGGGTAATAAATAGGCTATATACATTGGCCTCCACCACCATAACCGCCTTGTATAGCTCCAACTCCATGCCGGATCCCAACCACCCATTGGTGCTTCGGCCATTCCCTCATCAGCGTCTAGTGAGCGATGATCTTGGAACATTCACAGCCATAATAGTCTCATTAACTAAAATTATTTGCTGCGGTCTTGAGAGAAACAATTTTTTTCCGCCTCAGAACAGTCACCTAGGTAAAAGCCACCATCATCATCTTGAGTATTGATCTTCAGCTTGAGATAGTGGATCTCCTTCTCCTTTCCAATGCACTTGTTCTTTTCTTCCAACATCTGATGATTCAAATCCTCCAGTTCCTCCTTGTTAGCGGCCTGGCATTCATCTTTTATCCGCTCTCCAAAATAATAAAGCTGAGACATTGCCTGCAAGTGACAAACAACTAATAAGAATCTGCAAGAAGTCCAATCAAATATAGGACATTACACACTCACTCTTAGAGGTGTCAAATGGGCACACCCGCGTCCAGATGGACTAACTAGAAACATTTTCATTTTCTTTTCAGACCGGCGGGTTATCTCGTGGTGGGTTTTGGCCACAAAACTTATGTCCAAGTCCGCCTCACCCAATCCCCACTATTTTCAGGTTGACATGCGGGTTACCTTCATCAATAAATCATACCTATACTTTTCTCTCTTCAGAAAAAAAGAGATACAAGGTGTACGCTATATTTACCAGAGAACACATAGGTATCGTCTAAATTGACCTCAATCAGTGAAACGAGAATACACAAAAAATCTTTATTTCAGTATGTAGAACTTAAGAAAAAGAGCAAGCTGAAAAATATAATACTTATGTTAGCTAAAATTCTAGTGAAAAGCAAATAGATACGAAGTCTTATTGTATTGCATAGTGCTTTAACATCTAGAAGCTACTTTGGACACACACTAGACAAAGAAAAAGAGAAATAAAACTAACATGACAACGAGTGATTCACATATTAATATCAAGCATCCCAACCTCAATGTTTCGGAAAAACCTCAGGTTGTGACAGCCTCATTAAACCAAGTGAAAACAAGAAGCACAATAATGAAGCAGCAACCTCTCCATCTTTCTCTCCATTGAAGAACATGCAATCATGCTTCATCCCTTCTATCTACTCAAGAAGTTGCACGCATAAGTTGAAATTGAAAAACCATGGTGACATATTCAAAACTGGAAGCTATAAGATCCACCAAATGAAAAGCTACTGAAAAATTGATTAATTTTGTGTGGACAACCTGCTGAACCTCCGACCCACACAAACTCAATCCACCAAACCGCACACCACATGGGTTAGGTTTAGGCGTTTGGGTACCCGTTCGGGTATTTTGGATTTTCGGGTATTTCAGTATAGAGGTTTAGAACCCGTTCGTGTATTTTTACATATCGGGTCAGGTTTGGGTATTTATAGTTCGGATTCGGTTATTTCAGATTAGGTTCGGATATTTTAGATTTTGTAGGAAAATAAATAAATTCTTCATTACTCAATTTTTTATACTTAAAATTTTACAATTTAGTTAACTGATTTTTAAAAATTTTAATAGATTGAACCATTAAGAAGTTTGAAAACAAAATTTTAGAAATAAAAAACATTAATTTAGTTGTTGTTTTGACAATTTGAATATAACATTTGTTAATGCATCAATATAAATATTTTGAATAAAATGAATGAAGTTAACTAGAAATATAAGGTTTAGTGTACATATGTTCGGATATCTTTGGATATCCATTCAGGGTTGGGTATTACCCGTTCGGTTTTGGATATTGAATATCTCTTAATTTAATGTGTGTTCGGGTATTTTACTACTTCTGTTCGGATTTTGGTTCGGGTTTTTCGGATCTGGTTTGGGTTCGGTTTGGATATCGGGTAAAATGCCCACCCCTAACTTGGGTTCTGACCCACGAGACCCGTAATTTTATGGGCATTCATTTTATTGTCCAAGGCCGCCCCGCCATGGGCATATATGGGTCGCACCAGCAGGCCACAGGTTGGATTGACATCTCTAATCACTCTGAGAAGACTGCCATGGATGCCATGAATCGCTTATAAGGGGTTACCATCTTGCAGAAGGATCTGATCCTGAGGAAAAATTTGGCATACAGATTTTTCAAAACCGTTGACAAACCCGTAGAGGAACGCGAGCTATCCGGTGACTGATGCGCTGACCTGGTGGTCATCCCCACAATTTTTTATTTCTTCCCTTTATAGGATAAAAATTATCTATCTTCACAATGGTCATGCTTGGTATGGTATGATATAAATTTTATATTAACTTTAGCTCATGACTAGGTGGTTAGTTAAGTGAACGAACATGGTTTGCTTTAGCCTTGTTATGTCAAGCTAGAGAATACTACCATGATTAGATGTGGTGGTCATGGTTATAAGTGATAATGGTGGTTTTGATTCATAATAATGATATTGAATGATGTGATTGATATGCATGATTACTTGTTGGTCGACCATTTGGTCGAGGCTGATAAATCTCGAATGATTATTATAAGCATGAGTATTATCATTTGATATTAGGTTATACTATTACTACTCATTATGCGGTGGTATGTGGAAAGTTTTTTTATGGGCATTTGAAAACCTATCAATATGGAAGCACGGAAGAACAAGATTTCAGTCTAGGACTGTGTTGCGCATGACAATGCACGATCTGGGCATGCTGGTTCTTAGAGGCAGTCAGATATGTGTAGACCATCGGTCATTTAGCCTTTCTGGCTATGATATGTTTGGGTGTGTTAGGTTAAATTTGGATGGGCAACGTCAAATGACAGAAAACGCCTCGAGGTGAAAGTGATGGAAGTAAAGTATATGCATATAGTATACATGATTATGCATTAGCATCATGTTATTGCATATGTTGATGTTGTCTTTCGTGATGATTGTTATTTTGGGTTTGGTGGGGAATTGATTATGCGGGTATTTGGGAAATCAACTAACTGATAAAATCAGTTGCTCACAAGTATGCTTGTTTTGCAGGTAACCATTAGGTGTCTACTCAGACTAGAGAAGCTTAGGCTAAGCTGATGTAGAGTTAAGCATTTTTGCAAATGCAAGTAAATGTTTTGTATGTATGTAAATTTTTTTAGCGCTGAGCTCGCAGCTAGACCTATATGTATATTTCGGTTACTTGTGAAGTTATATGAATAAATCAAGTTTATGAAATTTTTGGGGTTTCGTATGATACTTGGTCATGGTTTGGAAAAACTAACTATTGATTGTATCTCAGGTTGAAAAGTCTTTAGCTATGTTCACTAGGAGATGTGTGCTTAGACGTTGAACTGGGGTGTATGGATTTGTTTTGTAAACCTCATTTAGATTCTTAGGTACACAATTGTGTCATCTTTGATTTGGTTTGAGTTAATGGTTGGCCGTGCATGCTCTTATTTGATTGTTGCACAACTGATCAAGTCAACTTTGACTTAGGCCGGATCAGGAGTGTTACAAAAGGTGGTATCAGAGCATGGTTATTCCATGTTCATATGGAACTCTTTCAATGTTTTGTAGATTCAAATGACTCTCAAAAAGGCAGTTAGGAAACAAGCCAGCTCCTCTCTATAGCTAAAAATAATTAGGTTTTACCCTTTCTTATGCAGACGCCTTTGTATTGTTTCACTTGCACCAGACAGCCATTTCATTAGAGGAAGAAGATGTGGGGGATTGACGGTTCAAGCTGAAAATTATCACCATGGTTTTGAATAGGAAAGCAATGAGCCTGCGTAAAATGGAACAATTACCCCACTGCTAACTATACTTCCTTGGTGGAAACGGATCTATTGGAGGATATTAAAGTAAGGTTGATTACAGATGATTCAAGGGAAATAAGTTTCATGACCATAAAGATTCAGAGGTAGAGGAAGATTATGATATTGTATATGACCAAATAGTGTTTGAAGAGTCCATTGACATGGACCGTGATGCATTTATACATGACTCACCCGAGGAATCATTATGGGCTTATTGGATATCCAACCGGGAAGGTCAAGGAATTATAAATGGTAGAGTGAACTTTCTTAATGTTATAGTCCAATGAGGAAGAAACCAATAAATTTTGGAAGGACGACAACACTGGCAAGGATGTTGATACCAAACCGACCGCTAAAAAAATCCAATGAAGAATTTGATACAAGGGAAGTTAGACCAATTGGACCATGGACTGCGAGAAGCATTCAGTGGATCTCGATATCTGCAACTTCCTAGAGTCACCTTAAGATTGCTACTACAGTGAGGAATTTTTAGAACACAATAGTATCGCAGAACTATAAATCTCTTGAAACAGTTGACTGAATTCAGTGGCTGATAAGGAATTTTGTGCGACAAGTTGTTAGGAATAATTCAAGAAAGACATTGAGGTGTTCAGTATTATGAATGATGCAACCAATTGGTGGAATAGAGTATATAGGCAACATAAAGGGAGGATCTTTACTTGGTCAAGTTTAAAAAGAGACTTTTAAAAGGAAGTATTTTCTACCCAAAGCCAAATACCAAATGGAAAAGGAATTCCATGATAATAAACAAGTTCCTAGAGTAGTACGAGACTAAAGCTGAGTTCATCAGATTCAGCAAGTGTGGAATTATTTTTCCAAATGATGAACCATTAATGGTAAAGATGTTTCTAGAGTGTTGTGAGAGATTTGGAGTATATTGGAAGCATCAATGATCTACAACCCAAGTGAACTATTTTCTATTCAATCAACAAAGAGGAAGCCCTAGCAGCATGTTAGAAATGTCAAGCAAATCCGACGGTCATACCAAAACAAGAGTAAGATCATGGAGAAAATTTTAATGGGTCATAAGAATCACATCCCTTTAACCATAGACAATCAACAATAAGAGGACGAGATATATAAGGCAAATGACAAGGTATATGAGGAAAATGACAAGGTTAGTCTGCTTCTTCATCAATTTGTATACATGTGGTGAGCTATGGAAATATGCGACTTCAAGCCCTTAAGTGTACCAAATGGATGAGTCATTCAGCACTCGGCCATGGACTGATCAAAACGCAATCAGACCGATCCTCAAGAGACAATAAATGGAATGATGTGTGGATTATTTCGTACCTTCTCTATATTATTAATGGTTCCCTTTAAGGTAAGTATGCTTTTTTAACTCATTGGGTGATTGATTGCATTTTAAGTTAAGTTTACGTGATGGAAATGATTATGGTGATTGATTTATAAATATGGAGTTGAATGTTCATTGATAAAAATACGTGTAGTACAACCTACCCAGGTTTTGTTTGTCTCGGGTGTGCCACCGAGACATCAATGAGTGATAGAGAACATTTATGTTAGTAAAGGTGTTTGTGTTCCTTAGAAAACCCCCAAAAAATAAATAGTGTCAAATAGGTTGAAAGTACTGCGGGATTTGTATATGTGACTTCCTAGTTGGTTAGAAGTGCAGTTTTAAGAGAGTTGTAAGAAGAAGAAAGTATGATAGTTACCCAAGTACATAAACAGTTGGGGCTCGGATGTGGATGGATCTTACCAAGGAGAAGAGTGTTGTTCTAAGGGTCTTTGCAGCCTTCGCTTGCATTTCTTACCAATGATGAAAGAGATGCAAGATGATTGTTCTGTAAGTGCAAAGAGATGGCCAAGACAAAGTTAAGGAATCATGAAGTAACTTTTGATATGTTGGAATGATTCACTTGTTCGTGAAGGAGGAAGACAGTTCAACAGAAGACATGAGTCTTGGAGATGCAGAACAAATGACATGGTTAACTTGAAAGGTATAAGAGAGTCAGAAGTTGATATGTTGTTGGAGAGTAAAGGAATATTGAGAATGATGGGTTATCATGATTATGTATGGAGACTATGCAAACTAAAGATCAATATATTATGATGGAGATGAATGAGGAGAAAGCCTTGGAGAATGATGGAACCAACATATAAGAAAAGCAGTGATTAGGATCCAACAAAAGAAAAGCAGTGATTACAATCCAACAAAGACGCAAGATATGACATAGTGAAACAAAGAAAAAAGTGAGAACCTTGCAAACAAAAATTCCAAGTAAAGGAGTGTGGTAAGTGTAGGAATTCATACGGGTTTATAACACTTTATAAATCAACCTATGAATTCATATGCCTAGAATTTCATGTAAATACTTAAATAAATCTAGATCTCAGGGTTTCAAATATACCTGGTTATTCTGCAACGGATAGATAAACAAAACAAGTCGAGATTTCTAGCACTCCAAATGCCGTGCCTCTACCGGTATCCACACGTACACAAACTGAATTAAGACGGGATGCTAGTGCCGTTGAGATCGTATCCCCAAATACAACGAACTGTTTCGTGTATGTATATGTTAGATCTCTTAATTGCTAGCCAAAGAAGAAACCACTTTCCTTCTTATCTATAAAGGAGCACGTCCTTGTATGCGGCGATCAACCACTGACTTTTGATCATTAAGCAAAGTTTATATACATACTAATCGTATGACCTAATCCATTAGGTATGATAATGGGCCAAACCCATTTCATTAATTATTCTTAATCGCATTAGAATAATTCATATCATAATATATAAATATAATATCATATTATGTATATCATATATACATAATACTTTATGTAAAATATCCAACTTATTTTTTTTTTTTTTTTTTTTTTTGAAACAATTAAAATAAAAAGGGGTGCAACACGAGGACTTCCCGGGGAGGTCACCCATCCTGTAGGATCATATAAATTTAGCAATGGATTCTCAATCCATAGATTATAAGCGGTTTCTAGCAAAACATTATAAACACCTAATTTTATATGATTGTCGAATCTCGACGTTACAACTTTAACAAGAGTAAGTACGAATGATTTTAAGACATTCCCGACAATCTTCCACTTGTACTAGAATCATCTATTCTCATAATCCTTTTGTCTCTATATCTTGACCTCAGCATAAAGCAAGAACTAGTGCCATCCTTATTAAGCTAGATCACGTTTATCGAACTCTGATTTATACTGATCAAAAACAAACGACTGACATTCACCTCATTTGAGCATGGCCATGCATTTCTCAGTATCAAATCTTTGATAGGCCTAAAGATATTTATCTCCCGTTATATGGGAGGGACAAATCCCATCTTGTTCCATCCCTGTTCCTTATAAACTTCATAGAACACCTAATCAATGCCTTTTTAATCACCAGTTACGGCTGACGTTTGACAAGGTCAAAGTGAACTAATCCACAAGTAAAGAATCATGACGAACTCAAGTCTAAGGATTAAACTCTGTAATCGTAATGAGAAACTCTTATGACATTCATATAACAATCTAATAGAGTTCTTACAGCGGGTCAGTCTGATCATATGTTCTCTAACACATATCCATGTGATCGACTTCAATACAACATATTGAATGACTCCACAAAACTTAGTCATCAATCACCTCACATACTAGCCATTCACGGTTATTAACGTCCCATGTTAATAACCTTGACTAGGGACCTCAATAATTTATACCATCTTTCAATTATAGGGTTCCATGATCAAATCACATACTTGATGCCATATGGCGACCAAGACTCGGAGAGTCTTGGTTGCAATATGGCGAACCGGACTGTGTAGGTCTAAGTCGCCAAATGGTGACCCGGGTTGTACGGGTTCAAGTCGCCATTTGGCGATCTGTGTTGTACGGGTTTAGGTCGCCATTTGGCGACCCATGATTCTGGTGTGCAGGTCGCCATATGGCGACCTGTACCTTGCGTGTGCATGTTGCCATATGACGACCCGTGCTCTGCCTGTGCGGGTCGCCATATGGAGACCCATGCTCTGCGTGTGTGGGTCGCCATATGGCGACCCATGCTTCCTGAATGGAGGTCGCCATATGGCGAGCAGTGCTTGCAGGGTGTGGGTCGCCATATGGTGACCCATGCTTCCCGAGTGCAGGTTGCCATATGGCGACCCATGCTTGCAGGGTGCGGGTCACCATATGGCGACCCATGCTTCCCAAGTGCAGGTCGCCTTATGGCAACCCGTGCTTGCAGGGTACGGGTCGCCATATGGCGACCCATGCTTCCCAAGTGCTGGTCGCCATATGGCGACCTGTGCTTGCAGGGTGCGGGTCGCCATATGGTGACCCATGCTTCCCAAGTGCAGGTCGCCGTATGGCGACCCGTGTTTGCAAGGTGCGGATATAGCGACCCTTGTTTGCAAGGTGGGACTCGCCGTATGGTGACTTTCTCCTTGTGGCTTGATTGTTTTTTGAAAACTTTTGTGAGCCGAAGCTTTGGAAGAAGCATTTTTCGGGGACTTGAGACGTTGATTTCGTCGTGACCGATTTTGACCCCAACAATGGTTATGGTGTATTGATTGGTCATACTTGGTATGGTGTGATATTATTGTATATTGATGTTAGCATGACTAGATGATTAGCATGACTAGGTAGTTAGCTAAGTGAACGAAGATGGTATGCTTTAATATTGTTATGTCAAGCAAGATAATACTACCATAATTAGTGTGGGAACCAAAATTCGCACTGTCGATTTTCGTAAACGGAAGAAAGCAAAGAATTTTCTACTTTCCCTGAGGATATGGATATTGGCTAGTCAACAATAAGTAATCAAATTACGAGAAAGAGATAAAATAAGTAAACTAAAATAGAGGGCAAAAGTGAGGGTAATCTCATTCTGAATTCGCGCAAAAGCGTATCAATCAAACAATAAGTCCTAAGAGCCTCGGCTACAAGAGTTCTATAGTTCTATTCACCTAAACTTCGAGTACCTAGTTGAGTTGCAGCTCAAAAACATAAATTAAAATACCTAAAATTACTCTAAGTGCCTAAGTAGCTAAAAAATTATGTCTCTTGTGCTCCTCGACTTGGCCTCTTTATATATGTATCCAAGGTGGGTCGTGTTTCTATTTTCCTTGGTTCGAGTTTATCCTTTTCAGAGATTTTTTTTTTATCTTCTCGAAAAACCATGTTTATCTCGGAAGTGTGACATGTATCCTCTTTTTCAATTTTTCTTTGTTCGAATGAAGTAAAACACCATTGTTTCTGGGCCTGTTCTCGTATTAAACCGTAAGTGGGCTTTTATCATCTTTTAGGGTTTCCAGACCGTTTTACGAATTCCCCGTTTTTAAGGTTTTTCTTGGAAAAACCGTCGATTTGTCTTACGTATATTACTAATGTTGTTGGTCCTATGAGCTGATGCAAACCAGTCCATTTACTCGAAGGTGTTAAGCTAACCCGTATTGTTCTGACGTTTTGACTTGAAATTTTAATAGAAAACTATGTCTTACTTGTTTTATTCATAAAATCTCAATGAAACTTCGACAGCGACAAAACGAAAGACATTTCAATCTAGGTTCAAAGGAGAACATGATGAGAGCCTTGTTGGGAGATGAGGAAGCCTGTCAAGCGAGATTGACCAAGTAGGGTGTAGGAACCAAAATTCACACCGTCGATTTTATTGAATGGAGGAAACAAAAGAAAACCCCATCAGGTCTGGATTCTCTGCGAGAGCCAACAACAAGTGACCAAAAAAATGCAAAAATATACAAATATAGCAAAACGAATCTAGAAAAAGTAGATCTTATTTTGAATCCCTGTGAGATCATTGCGATTGTTACAAAAGATTATAAAATCTTTGGCCGCAAGAACTGTCAGCGAGTTATCTAGATGAAGCCACCTAAAACCTTAAACGTAATTGAATCGCATCTCGATAACAAAAGACAAAGAAGACACGAAAAGGTTTTGTTATTTTGGACTGGGCCTTATGAAAGGTTGCCTACGTATCCTTTTCTAGGATCAACCCAAACGTATTTCAGTTATAGAGTTTGAACAAGAGATCTAACTGCATGTGCGAGTTCGTCTAGTATGAGTGCAAGTCTTAGAAACCGAAATTATCGAGGATAAAGCCTAGGGTTTCTAAGTGCAGAGAGTTCTAAGAGTCTAAAAGAGAAGCATCCCTGTGATTCTTGCCTTGGCTCTCCTTATATATGCCTCCAAGGTTGGTTGCGTTTTTATCGTTCTGCCCTAATCAGAGTTTATCCATTCGCGTAAGTTTTCCTTATCTTTCTCGATTTCCATGTTTATCTGGAAAATTGATATTTTTCCTCTTTTTCATTTATCCCTTCAAAAACTAAGTAAACCGTCACAACGGATGGGCTCCTTTTTGTCTAGAGTTTGTAAGTGGGCCTTTTTCATGTGTGGCCCCTCTTGGGCCGTTTTTGACTTAGACGTTTTTACGATTTCTTTAAGAGAAATCGCCTTCCGCAAGATGCTAGTCTTTGTAACGTTAATTTTCTTAAGACAACAGACAATAACCGTATAGTCATGATGATGATGGTGTCAAGTTAACCAGTGTTATTCTTATACGATAGATTCTCAGATTTTTACGAAAGTTGAGTCTTGCGGTTTTTATCATAAAAATCCAACGGCAAGTTCAATCGAGATAAAAAGGATTCATTTGATCAGGGCTTCAAGATTTAATGCATGGGATGTCCCTGGATGGGAAATCTTGAGTCGTAGATTATCCCCACCCTTGGGCGGGGATAACTCCTCTGTTGATCAACCCGGCCCTAGGGCGGGATGGTTTTGCTTGGAATATCCCCGCCCTAAGGCAGGGTGACTTGTCGAGCAACGTCCCAGCCCTAGGGCGGGTTGCTATATCAAGCAATGTCACAGCCCTAGGGTGGGGTGCTTTGTCGAGAAACGTCCCAGCTCTAGGGTGGGGTGCTTTTTCGAGCAACGTCTGAGTCCTATGATGGGTGCTTTGTCAAGCAACATCCCCACCCTAGGGCAGGGTGATTTGTCGAGCAACGCCCCAGCCCTATGGCAGGGAGCTTTGTTAAGAAATGTCCCATCCCTAGGGCGGGGTGCTTTATCGAGCAACGTCCAAGCCCTAGGGCGGGGTGCTTTGTCGAGCAACGTCCCAGCCCTAGGGCAGGGTGTTTTATCGAGAAACGTCCCAGCCCTAGGGTGGGGTAGTTTGTCGAGTAACATTCCCGCACTAGGGCGGGGTGCTTTGTCGAGCAACGTGCTAATCTTAGGGTGGGGTGTTTTGTCGAGCAACGTGCCAATCTTAGGGCGGGGTGATTTGTCGAGCAACGTCCCCGCCCTAGGGTGGGGTGGTTTGTCCAGCAACATCCCAGCCCTAGGGCAGGATGCTTTGGTGGAGAAATGTCTCCGCCCTAGGGCGGGGTGGATTTGACCATGGGACGTCCCCACCCTAGGGAGGGGTGGATCAGACCGTGGAACGTCCCTGCTCTAGGGAGGGGTGGATTGGACCGTGGAACGTCCCTTCCCTTGGGCGGGGTGGATTGTTTTGTGGATCGTCACCTTGTTCCTCAGATCTTTCTGAAGTTGTCTTACAAAGCTTTCCGAAAGAACTAGATGGCAATATCGAACATAGAGTTTGAGAGTACATTTTTGGTCCCAACAATCTCGGGAGCTGTTTAAAGATTGGATGATCTTTTGTCGAGGCTTTGTTCCTTGATCATTTTTATTCTTTTTAATTATACGAGGTTTAGTTCTTTCGTTTTATCTTTTTCTTAAAAGAGAATACGTCTTCAGGAGTTTTAGCTGTTGCTTTTGCCATAAGCTTTGATGTGTAATTTCTTGCGAGGTAGTTATAGGCGTGTTAGGTTGAGTCAGTGGCTAAAAGGCCCATTGGCAAAACTAGTTCTTTCCGAAAGATAAAATGGTTTGTTAACTTTTCTTTCCTCATAAGAATGGAACATGATAAGATTGGGGCTGTTCCTTATGAAGGCTGCCTACGTACGCTTGTTGAAGGGATCAAGCCTTTCGTAGTTCGTCTTGGAGTTAAGATTCTTACGATCTGTTTACAAGTAGGAACTTTATGGCCTAGTTACGTGTTGTGCGTGGATTTTCGAGCATGTTGCTGCTGATGGCATTTTATATTTTTATTGAGAGTAAGAATGCGTGTTATCATCTCACATGTGACTCTTGGTGATCGTTGTGCATGTCCTTTGCTTTAGATGAGAGTTCTTGAAAGTTTTCATGGAAGTTCTGACCAAAATTTTGGGTTTCTTTTATTGCTATTATTCTATGTTGGATGTATGAGAGCTATCTCTATGGAAGGAGATGGCTTAGTTTGTTTAGGACGTATTAGAGTTTGTTGTGATCAGAACCTAACATAATGGTAGGTGCTACCGTGTTTCAGAGTTGTCGAGAAAGGAGTTAGTGCATATGACTTGTTTGATCTTCCAAGAGGGTGTTTTTATCGAGGAAGGTATTTTTGTCTAAAAATGATTTCTTAAGCGTTTGCGACATCTCGCGATGCTGAAAATTGATTTTTCTTTAATATGCCGCATTTCGTGCTTGAAATGTTTGCGGGCTTGAAGATGTTTGTAGCCAGAACTATTGTTTCTGTTTGGATGTTAAATTGTTTGGTTTGTGATCGAGGAACTAGGACCAAGGAGTCGCGTAAATTTGTCCCTGGGAAGAAGCGTCTTTCTTCATTGTGCTTTGGTATAGCTCCAGGGGCTTTATTACGAGTTTTTCCTTATATATCACGTTCGCGGGCTTAAAGTGAATTGTGGAAATTATAGGACTTGGTCGATTTTCGACAATTTCACATTTTTTTGCTAACCGTTTGGTTGTTAGGACTGAGTCTTGTTATAAAGACTTTGTTGTATGATTTCTATTTTTGTGTTATACAATCGTCACTTGGCGTTTTTAGACGAATCACAGATTGTCGTTTTGCTGTTAAGTAATTGAATGGAGCGGTGGTCACTTATATGTTTTGGCTCGGCGTAAAGGCTGTGTTTGGTCAGATAGCCAAGGATGTTGTAGGTCGAGGATTAGACCATGACACTTTCTTGTTAACATTAAGGTCATGTTACTTCTCGATTGTCCTAAAAGGGGATGCCAAATTCTGGTTCAGGTTTTACAGGAAGGCATAGTCGGCCAGGACCAAGGGGCCTTCATCGAGATTAATAGGCCAAGTATGTCGAAGTTTTCCATGTTAAGATGGTCATTGGTGGTAGAAACCGATTTTCCATTTTAGGTTTTAATTATATGATGAATGTTTCGTATAATGCTTCCTTTAGCCATATAAAAGTTATTTTATTTTTGCCCAAGGAAGAAGAAAGCCTAAGAGGCTTGATAGGGACCCGTGCGGAGTCAGTTGCGGGATGATTCCCTGTTCGGAAGTAACCGAGGGCAGTGAAAGGCGGAACCCAGCGAGCTGATAGTCGTCTAAGCACTTTCTGGTTATGAAAGTTGCTCTGTATATCTTGATCACATTATACAGAGGATGTCTCACGTAAGTAATACGAAAAGGCTTACTACATAAGTAAATGGGGAGTGTTTCTCTCAGGTTAACTCATGACGTTTGCGAGTGTGGATTAGGTTCTCCTCATTTTTGTTTCCTTATTGCAAAGTCATTTTTGCATCATACCGACCTTGTTTCCGGTACACTGTTTTGTATAAATGCTTTAGTTATATGAAAGTAATGGGTGATTGGTTTTATGAAGATAGTAAATCTATGCGGTATGTGGAGATGTTAAAGTAGCGATGTTTTCGAAGATTTTTCAACTTTGTTGAAAGTTGCTTAGAATCACTGATGGAGTTTTACCAAAGGTTATTTCGTTACAATCTAGTCGCTAACCATCATGTTATTAGTCTGATGTTGGTACAAGTTTTCTAATCGCAAGATGACGACAAGAGATGATGTAGAGTTCTCAAGACTATGTTTGTGATGGTTTGGGTACGTCGCTAGCGTTTTCTTGATGATTAAGTAAAAAAATTTTGAAGTATGGAAGTATACGAGTATAGTATACGTACCTTCTCCCTCTTTTTTTTTACAAAAGAAAATGGATGAACTGTTCTTTCGAAGGGTTGTGTACGTTTTTTATTTCGAGGATTGAGATGATCGACAATCCGAGTCGATTGAAAGACGACGTTGGGATTATGATTTTTACTTGTTTCCAGGTTGACGACTTGGAATACATTGGTTTCTTAAGAAAAGTACTAGGAACGAGTCAGTTTTAAGATGGCATTCATGTTTCTAGTTCTTTCTATTAGTAAGCGAGATGAGTATGCTTAAATGCATGGTGATCGTTTCTTGTTTTTACGAGAGATTAGATCGGTTTGCAAGTTCTGCCTGGACAATTAAGGAACAATAGAACAAGACTGGAAAGTTTCCTAAGACTTAGATTGCTAGACTATCCAACTAGATTCTAAGTTCCCTAATCTTTTCGACAGTTTCCAAAATGTTTTCATTCTTTTCTTACGAAAAATTCCAACTCTTCTAAAATTTTCTAAGTCGGACATACCTTAGTCTTATTGCAGATTCGGGTTTGCCTCTTCTTCATTCTTCCTCTCTTCGTGTCTTCTGACATGAGTTTCAGTTTTTGTAGAGTTTTTTTTTTTTACGAGAATGGGTTTGTATTTTGTCAAAGGTTTTTGTGAATATGAGTAAATATTTTATCGAAAGTTTATTTGGCATTTTAGGAATGGCCACTTTCGACTTAATGTCAATGAACTTCGAAAAGTTTGATACTGATTTTCATATAAAAAAAATTTTGATGAAATTCTGACGAGAATATCGAAGTGAGGAAGATATTTTAACGTCTAAGTTTTCTGTTCTCGTCTCTTTGTACCCCTGGTTTTACTAAATTGACCAAGTGCGCTTTGTATACTGTTGAAAAGTCTACAAAATGTTTATGAATAGATGTTTTCGACTCAACGTGGCAGAATTTTGTAAAAATGGATAGTGTTTCTTTGTATCAAAAGAACTTTACAAAATCGTTGAAAAGGAGGTGATGATTCAAAAAAGGCTGAAGAGGGCGATTTTAAAAAAAGCAATGGACACAATGTCAGTTCGTTGAGATGCAAGTGAAATGGTCCTGCACTAGCCCTTATTGTCTTTGTTTTTCTGTTGATCGTTTCATATCATCTTGTCTGACTTCCCAAAGGTCGTTGAATTGTTTTTGAGTTTTATTTACAAGAACAATTTCACAAATATTGTCTAATTTACAAGATGAAGGTTGTATTGAAAATTAGTGTCTTGTTTAAACTTTACGAATGAGGTTTCGTAAAAATATGTCGAGCTTAATCTTACGAAAGTTGTTTTGCAAAATGTTATCGAGCTTGATTTTACGAAAGTTGTTTCGTAGAATGTTTTTCGAACTTAATTTTGTGAAAGTTATTCCATAAATTGTTGTAAAGTTTAATTTTGTGAAAATTGTTTCACACAATATTTTCAAGCTTAATTTTGCAAAAGTTATTCTACAAAATATTGTGGAGTTTAATTTTACAGAAACCATTTTGTAGAATGTTTTCAAGCTTAATTTTGTGAAAGTTTATTCCGCAAAATGTTATCAAGTTTAATTTTACGAAAATTGTTTCGTAAAATAATTTGTCTAGCTTAATCTTACATAAGTTATTTCGTAAAATATTATCGAGCTTAATTTTTGGAAATTTATTCCATAAAATGTTATCGAGTTTGATTTTACAAAATTTGTGCCGTAAAGATGTTTTCGAGTTTGGCTGTACAGGAGCTGTTTTTTGGAAAAACTTACATTTTGCGGCTGTTCCACAAATCTAGTTTCTGAGTTGTTAATATCGGAAACTCTTGCTGCGGTGAGATTGATTGTTGCGACCAAACTTAATCAGAAGTTTTCTTGTTTATATAGGATCGATCCAAGGGATTTTTGAGTACTCTTTCCGAAGTAAGCTTAGTAGACTAATGCCAAGATTTCACAGCGACACTTGATTTTTACGAAACCTAAGGTTTCCGAAAACATTTTAGCGGTGATTGATATAATCCCTCGTTTTGCTTTGTTTAGTCTTCGTCAACCATTTTAGGTTTTGAGTGATTTTATAGAAATCAACTTCTTCTTTTTTTCAGAAAGTTATTCAGAAGAAGTATAGCGGTGGGAGATTAGGAACCCGATTTGCCATGCTTCTATTTTCGTGAGTAGTCAAGGGTTTCTCCGTGGTTTCGAGGAGAGCAATTTTTATTCATCCGAATAGTTTTTGGAAAACATTTTTGGTTGAACCCTTACTCGTCAAAATTTCACTAAATCGGCAATGAGACGAATTTTACGGGTCTGGATGGATTTTATTGTTGCCCTTTTTGTTTTGACATACAAATCGCATGCTCGTTTTGATGCTCTTCCGGTGGTTAAAAGTTGCTATTAAGTTTTCGATTTTGTTGAACACTGCGGCGTTTGTGTAAGCGTTGGCCAAAAGAGCAGTCGCTGCTAGAGTTTTTTTACCAGCATCTTTGCAAGCTGTGAGTTTGTCTTTCATGTTTCCAGACATTGCTTTGATCTAGCGTTTGCGGCCTGAGAGTAAGAGTAATCCCCCCCCCCCCTCTTTGTAGCGCCAAACTGTGGGAACCAAAATTCACACCGTCGATTTCAGTGAATGGAGGAAAGCAAAGAAAATCCTACTTTCGTTGAGGTCCAGATTCTCTGCGAGAGCCAACAACAAGTGACCAAACAAATGCCAATAATATAAAAAGATAACAAAACGAATCTAGAAAAAGTAGATCTTATTTTGAATCCCCGTAAGATCGTTGTGATTGTTACAAAAGATAAGCTTCAGCCGCAAGAGCTGTCAGCGAGTTATCTAGTTCAAGCCACCTAAAACCTTAAACGTAATTGAGTCACAGCTCGATAACAAAAGACAAAGAATACCCGAAAAGGTTTTGTTAATTTCAGACTGGGCCTTATGAAAGGCTGCCTACGTATCCCTTTCGAGGATCAAACCGAACATAGTTCTGTTATAGAGTTTGAACAATAGATCTAACTGCATGTGTGAGTTCGTCTAGTATAAGTGCAAGTCATAGAAAACCAAACTTATCGAGGATAAAGTGTGGGAACCTAAATCCACACCGTCAATTTTGTAATCTTAAGGGAAGTCTAAAAGATTTAACTTTTCCAGAGGTCCCGGATTATCTGCGTAAATGCACGAAACAAAAAAGAGAGAGATAACAGAATATTGGAAGTAAATTGCACTAAGGCGTTTTATTGATTGACAATTATAGAGTTGTAGAGTTTCAGCGAGAATGAAGTAGACATAATTCATCTGCAATGGAGAACAAAGTAGAAAAAGATTTAACTTTTCCAGAGGTCCCGGATTATCTGCGTAAATGCACGAAACAAAAAAGAGAGAGATAACAGAATATTGGAAGTAAATTGCACTAAGGCGTTTTATTGATTGACAATTATAGAGTTGTAGAGTTTCAGCGAGAATGAAGTAGACATAATTCATCTGCAATGGAGAACAAAGTAGAAAAACATTATAAGTATTGAACTTGTTAGTATAGGAACCTAGATTCTAAGTTCTCCTAAAGCTAACAATAGTTTCTAAGACCTAATCCTCTCTCCCCTTCACCTTAAGCTTAGCCCTTCTTATATATGCCTCTTGAGGCGGTTTGTATCTTCTTTTTTTACCCTGAGTTGAGTTTATCTCCTTTCCAGGAATATTCTTTTTTTCTCTCGATCTTCGTGGTTATCTTCAGAAACTTTACATTTATCTTCTGATTTCTTGATATTTATTTTTGTGTGAATAAAGATAGACCTTCGTAACACCACTGTGCTTGGTTTCGTATGAAAACATAAGCCGGCCATTAGTCACATTTTGGGCCTCTCGGGCTGTTTTTCGACTTTAAGCGTTTTTCCGATTTCTCCGAAAGACCATCTTTGATACAACATCGATTTCAAGCATGGGATCCAACTTCTCGTATGGCTCAGGAAACTTTGGCGTTAAGCCAACCGTTTCTGTTTTATACGATAGGTTTGAACTTATACGAAAAAACGAGTCTTCGCGGTTTGTCATAAAATTCCAACAATAACTCCGATTAAGACGAAACAAAAAGGATTTCGATCGCGACTCGAAGAGGAATACAAAGGTGAGACACAGGTCGCAATATGGCCACCCAGTCTTGGAGAGCTGAGGTCGCCATATGGTGACCCGGTCTTCGAAGGGTTAGGTCACCATATGGCGATCCATGCACTGCTAGTGGGGGTCGTCATATGGCAACCCGTGCGCTGTGAGTGTTGGTCGCCATATGATGACCTAGGTTCGAGTTGTTGTTGTTCTTTCCAAACTACTTTTTCGATAAGTTACTTTTAGAAATGGTAATCTTATTCGGTGTTTTCGAGAGAACCATTTTTTACCCCAATAGTTAGCCCCCTAGCCTGCATATTCTCGAAGTTGATTTTTGCGGGCGAATAGCGTGTTTTAATCGGAATCACGACTAAGGGTACTTTCCCGATAACTTTTTCATGTATAGTTTATTGTGGGGATTATCCCTCTTTACTTTTCTATAAGTAGTGGACTCTCATTCTTATTGTCTTCACATCTTCTCATTTCTTAAGCTACCTTTGCCTTCTCCCTTATAAATTCGTAAGAGGAATGTCTTCTTCCCAAGATGGCAAGAAAAACTCCAACGTCAAGATGAGCGATTCGGCACTTTCTGTGAGTCCTTTGAAATCGGCTCCTCTTGATACTGTGTCGGTCTTCGCAGCTGGATTTTTATCCTTCCAGGATAAGCTTGCCAGCGCAGCGCTGAGAAGGAGGTTGACCAGTCTTCTGCTCTACCGCCGGCCCCCCCAGCTCTGGTCTAAACTACAGTCACGCCATCGTCGGAGACTTTGGTCCAGCCTTAAGGCTCGTCCACGATGCCAGTTCATGTTGAGGATAGGGAGCAGGCTCCGGAATCGATGCCCCATCCTTTGGCTAAGCGAGGAATCGTCATGGGGGTGCCTGCTCCTAGTGCTGTTCCGATTGTTCCTCCGAAAAGTCAAAAAAGAAACCCTCTTGCTGGCGAGGCGGCTATGAGGAAAAAATGCACTAAGGGCAGAGAAAGCGATTCTGCACCATAGAGAGGATCGAGCTCGAGTGCGATATCACGGCACCGTGCCAAGGTTTGTTTTTGAAGATCTTCCCCGTTTACATGATGTACCACTTTCTAACCCGTATGGAATCTTGTGCAGTTCGTATCCTTGATCGATGGGATGATCGCTGAGTGTGGTCAGAGGTCGAACGTCTTACGAGGGAATTAGCGAAGTCCTGAGAAGAGTCATCGGCGTTTGAGAAGAATTTAAAGATTATCGAAGATTCTCATTCTACTGAGGTGTCCTGGTTTGAGACTCAGATTGACGTACTCGAGGGAGACCTTAGCAAGACTGCAAGCTCCATGCTCAAGGCGAAGCATGTCGGCAAGAAGAAAGCTTCGGAGGCTCGTCGGCTCCAACGTCGCATTCAGAGTGAAGAAGGTCGATGGCTCATGGGATCGATGAAGCCAATATGACCCTTCACGCTGAATTTGGGGCATGCTTGGTGAGGATTGCAAGTTCCCTCGATTCCTTGATGGCCATTGAAGTATGGATATGGCTCTTGCGGTCGTTGACGGATTCATGAGCGAGGTCCGGCTGTTCCAGGTTGATGCTCCTCAATCTCCACAGCCAAGGAAGCTTGGCTTTCAGCATGCAGAGAAGAGTTGGGGGTTGATGACGGCGATTTCGACACGATCTTGGCAGTCTGAGATCCGAGTGCCTCCTTCTGCTGTGCTTGGGTGATATGGGAGGGCAGGATGCCGTGGTCGTTGAAGGTGCGTCCCCAAGCTCGGATGAGGTGATGGTCGAAGGTGAAGTTGCAGAAGCTAATAATGAGTGAGGTTGCAGTCTCGTATGAGACTTTTTTATGTTTTTTCGTTTATGTTTGGATTGGCCAAGTGTGGCTTTGTTTTTATTTTGGGACTGGCCGTGTGTGGCTTTGAATCCCTTCCGCTTTGCGGCTTTTGCATGAATGGACCAATCTTTTTATTGAAAGGGTTTGAGGTTTAAGAGTGTGTCGAGTAGTTGTGTGTAGAGGCAAGATTATGAGTTGTCATCTCACAACCTAACTCTTCTTTGTAGATTGTTCTATTCGTTGCTCGTTCAAGATGTGCGGAAAAATTTCATGAGCGTTTAGATGTGAACGAAGAGGCATGCTTTCAGGATCTCGTATCTTTCGATATTTATGCCTAGAGACGTTAGAGACCAGTGTGTTGGGTTTAGGTCAAGACCTAGGTTTACTCTCGGTTAAGGTTGTGCGATGACTAATCGGCTTTCATTTTGTGTGTTGCGATTTCAACCTGATTCCATGCCGCTTCACAGTCTGCGATATGTTCTCGGTTTATACGACTTGTATGGTCGGAATCGAGCATCTCTTCGAGGACAATTTTTAAGCCTCCCAAAAGTGCTGACCAAAAATTCTGGATTTCTTGTATAGCGTTATTATCCTTGTGTCAGATGTATCAGAGCTATCCTTGTGAGATAACTTAGTCTGTTTAGGACGTTGCGAGTTCGTTGTAATCAGAAACAAACTTATTTGTAGATATTACCGTTTTTGAGAGGGTGCGCGTGTTTTATAGTCACTGGCAGACTGTTTTATATGAAAAAGGTTTCCTCGTGCTTTGGCGACGTCTCGCCAAGTCGAGGGTTCAAATTTTTTTATGTTGCGTCTTTCAACAAGATTGTTTGCGGTGTTGTGTGCGGAAGACCGTCGTTTTTATATCGATTTATGGGCAAAGTAAATTACAAGATTTAAGTTTTTGATGAAAGAAGAATTTTGCGAGAAAAACTCGCGGCGAAAAAAACTCGCGGCGAGAAAAAATCGTGTTTTCTTTTTAGAAAAACTTTTCGACAATATCGAGTACAAAACCGGATATTTTTAAATTTTTGGGAGTATACGAGTATACGTATACGTATCCACCCCCCCCCCCTTTTTTTAGAAAGGGGACAGATGAACTCGTCTTGCGACAACTTACCTACGTACCCCTTGTTGGGGATCAAGCCGTCTTGTAGTGCAGTTTTAAGCGAATGCTTAGTGATAATATTTTTTAGGTGCATCGCGTTCCAGGTTCTAGGAACCTTGACGTCCTGCATGTTAGTGATTTCGTAAGCGCCCGGTCGCACTACTTTTGTGATTTTGTACGGTCCTTCCCAGTTTGCTCCAAGTTTTCATGCGTTTCGCTCGGCAGTGTTTTGGAAGACTTTTCGTAGGACTAGGTCTCCTTCTTTGAACCTACGGCTGCGCACGTTTGAATTGTAGTACCTTGCGGCTGCTTGTTGGTAGCTTTGAATTCGTATGAGTGCCTGATCTCGATGTTCATTTATAAGGTCGAGGTCATCAAGCAACATTATGTTGTTCAAATCTTCGCGCTCTAGGAGTAGCCTTCTGCGTACTCCGGGAAATTCGACTTCTGCCCGTACAATGCATTCTGCTCTATAAACGAGGGCGAATGGGGTTTCCCATGTTGCTTGTCTAGGAGTTGTTCGATGCGACCATAAGACACCTTCTAGTTCCTCGGCCCATTTACCCTTTTGGCGTCTAGGTGTTTTTGAGTCCATCAAGGATGGTCTTATTAATAGTTTCAGCATGTCCGTTGCATTGTGGATATCTGGGAGTTGATTTGGTCAATCGTACTTTCTACTTCTCGCAAAAGGCTTTGAATCTAGTCGAGATGAATTGCGATCCATTGTCTGTTATGATTTTGTATGGGACGCCATGCCTGCAGATAATGTTTTTCCATACGAAGCTTTCGACCTGAGAGTCATTGATGCTCACGTAGGAGTTTGCTTCCACCCATTTTGAGAAAAAATCAGTTAAGACAAGCAAAAAGCGTTTCTGTTTAGATATATGCATGGGACCGACGATGTCCATGGACCATCGCATGAATTGGGTACGGTGCCAAAATTGACGAGAAGACCTCGGCTGGTTAATGGATGGTGGGAGCGTGTCTCTCACATTTTTTGCATTTTCGTGCAAAATTCTCGCAGTCTTTGATCATTGTTGGGTAGTAGTAACCTTGGCGTTTAATTTTAACTGCGAGGGATCTTCCGCCGGAGTGGTTTCCGCAAGATCCAGAGTGAATTTCTCCCATTATCTCTTGTGCTTTCTCTCATTCTACTCAGGTCATAAGGGGTCCGGAAAATCTCCTTTTGTAGAGTTCTCCCTCTACCAATACGTATCGTGCGAATTGGGCCTTAATTTTTCGGGCCGCCCAATTCTCTGCCGGGAGTGTTCCTTCAGCGATGTATGCTAGGAAGTCTGCATCCATGGTTTGTTGAACCCGTATTCGATTTGTTCATGTTCCTTTTCCGGTTGGGTATCGTCTGTATCGTCGTCCTGTGGGTCGATTATGTTCACGATGATTGGTGGTCCGATGCTAGGTGATATAGAGTCCATTATATGTATCTAGGCTATGTTTTAGAGAATTTACAGGTCCGGAAAATTTTTGGAGATATATGAGATACTTGGAGCTTTTGGAGCATCTATAGGAGAAGAAACTGTAGCTGATCATTTAGGGAGTCAATGAAGCCATCGATCGATGTAATACACTTGGCGTCGACCGTTGATTAAAGCCCAAGATCGATCGATGTAGTACACTTGTCATCGACTGATGACAACAGATTTCAAAGTCCAAGTCAGAATGACAAAAATACCTTTGACGAGTTTTGACCTAAATTTAGGGTTTTATATTTATGTATTGAGAAAGACAGAAAAAAAAGAGGAGAGAGTTTTAGACAGAGCATTTTATTCTATTCATTTTGTATTAGGGTTAGGAGAGACTCCTTCAGAGTCCTCCTGGAACTTCTTTGATTTTTATATATTTTATATTTCATTTATGATTTATGTGACAAAGATCATGTTTGAGTAGTTGTCAATTAGATTTAGGGTTGAATGATAGCAATCATGGATTAGCCCAAAAATAGGATTGCTAGATTAAGTTAATATCCACCAATTAAGTTGTGCTTAATGCTTGCATTAAAGAGTAGCTAACTAGGATCTCGATGATAGGATATGGACAACTACGAGAGTAGGTTCTGTGCTAGAATCAATTATGTTGAACTAGGTTGTTAGGTGCATGCGAAAACTAGTCTAATAAGTCGGGTGGACTTATCAAATCTCGCCCACACTTCCTTTTGATTTCACCGTCTATCGACACCAGGTCTTAGCCGTTGATTGTCACCAAGCCTTAGATGTCGATCGATGGTTAACATTTGAGTTCTAGTATATTTACATACGAGAGTAGGAGTTAAAAGGGTCAGAATAGTTAACATTTGAGTTCTAGTATATTTGAATTTATGTGCTTCCTATCCACTATAATTCATTTAGCTTGAAACCCTAGATCTAGCATATTTACATTCATACTTATATCTAGTTAATTAATAGCATCTTTCCATATTTGTATTAGTAGCATATTTTCATATTGCATCATACTTAGAACATTTCCATAATTAGATTGTTCACCATCAATATATATATTTACCTAGTTTAGTCTTTAGAAATAAAAAATCTATTGTGTGCTTTTGCTCAATGTGAATTCGATCCCTAAGTACTACACATGATCTCTCTTAGCAAAAGTATTATTGTGTGTGTTTAAGATTAGGGTTAATTTGATAGTTAATTGTTTAGGATATTTAAACCCTGTTAGAACAATAAACAACACACCATGTCAAATTTGGCACTATTGCCGGTGAGCATTGATCGCCATTAGATTTAATTTCTAGGATTTAATATAGGTTTGTTACTACTTTTCAAGTTACTAATTTTTCTTCTCCTTGTTTTCAGGTACATGCAAAAAAGCACCAGGAGCAACAAAGGACAAGAACTAACATTATCCTCTGACCCTGACAGACATGAACGTCTGATCCGCAAAGAAAGACGACAAGCATCGATCGATAGCACTCCTACAGCGTCGACCGACACTTCTTCACGGACCGTATCGACCATCATTCAAACTCCACTGTCGACCGACATTGATCACTTAGCATCGATCGACATCAACCTACACTCATCGATCGACAACAACTTAGTCACGTCGACCGATACTGATCACTTAGCATCGATCGACATTAACTGACCCGCATCAATCGACAGAAGCAGACGAGTTCAGATGATTCCGACTTTAATACTGATTAGGGATGAGAATGGAGACCTGTGTGACCCCGACGGTCACCTGTGTAATGCAGCAGGTCAGAAGATAGACAATCAGGGGAATATAATCCCTGATATAGAAACAGAAGCAGACGCTGCAGAAGCTCAACCTGAAGCTAATGCCCAAGCTGCTCAGAGAACACTGGCTAACTACAACCGTCCAGGCCAGTACTACACCAACAGATCCGCCATTCGTTCTTCAGCTTTTCAGAGATATGATTTTGAAATCAGGCCCGCCTTCTTCGGACTTGTAGCACAAACACTCTACCATGGGCTGCGACATGAGCACCCTATGGATCATTTGGTGCGATTTGAGGATCTGGTGACTGCCATTAAAGCCAATAGAGTCCCTAAGGATTATATTTTTCATAAGCTCTTCAAGTACTCACTTACTGGAGAACCTTCATATTAGCTCAAGCAGTTACCACCAGGATCCTTGACATCCTGGACTGACATCAAGAATGCTTTCTTGCGCAACTTCTTTGACAACACAAGAGTATAAGACCTGAGGAGCAAGATTGCTACCTTTTCACAAGACCCTTCAGAATCTTTCATAAACTAATGGATCAGATTCAAATCATACCAGAGAAGGAAATCATAACCTTCTCAGCACTTTCTTTAGAGGTATTGGATTACAGAATCTTTCATAAACTAATGGATCAGATTCAAATCATAACCTTCTCAGCACTTTCTTTAGAGGTATTGGATTACAGTACCATATGGCTTTGGACACAATCAGTGAAGGAAATTTCAGCACCATGAGTCCTGAAGAGGCTACAAGGTTGATTGAGAACCTGGCATCCTGCAGCAGCACCAAGAACACAGACATTGAGAGAAAGAAATCAACTCTAGCATTGAGCAAGAAGCAAACTGAAGAAGTCAAGGCAAAACTGGATAGTGTTCAGAAGTTTCTCAGGAAGCAGGTCACTTTTGAAGAAGTGGAAGCAATGGAGTCTAGAGATGGTGAGATTGAAGAGGATGTGAACTATGTTGATGGGAATGGTCAAATGAGTAATTTTAATCAGAGTTCACAGCGAAGGCCTTTCAACAACAACAAAGCTTATGAGTCTTCATACTACAAGAACCCTCCTCCAGAAGCTCAAGGAAGCAAGATAGAAGCAATGATTGACAGAGATTTAGAAGGACAACATAAGATGACCGTGGATTTCAATGGAAAGATAGAAGGGTTGTACCTCAACCTCAACACCAAGTTCAAAAATCTCAACACCCATGTAAAGAAGCTAAAGAATCAGGTGATGCAGACAAGTGAAACTATTAGGACACATGAGAGCATGATCATGGAGAAAATAGAGGCTGGACAAAATCACCACGTCAATGCATTGACTGATGACGCATTTTTGGATAGAAGTCAAGAGAAAAAGGCTGCAAGAGGGGGATTCCTGTGTGGAAAATTCGAGTTTATTCGACAGGTCGCGCACACATCGATCGACGCAGGTAAAGGCACATCGATCGACGGTACCCATGGAGTTAGCAGAATCGGGAAAACCCTTAACCATTGGTCGACGGAGTGACTGTAGAATCGATCGATGGTTTCCAGCAATGAAACGAGTTCATCTACCAGAAGTCACGAGTATGACAACTCCAGAGTAGAGGATCACTCTGAAAAAGAAAAGTGATCCTGGGAAGTTTGTGATTCCATGCTTGATCAAAGGTCACGAGTTTTCCAATGCCCTCTGCGATATTGGATCATCAATGAGCATCATACCCAGAGCTATGGCAGAAGAGTTGAACCTGAGAGTGGAGCCTTCGAGTGATTCATTCGCTTTTGTGGAGCAATTCAGAGGTATTTGTAGAGATGTCCTACTGCATATTCAGAATGTCCTAGTCCCTATAGATTTTCATGTGATGGATATCCAGATCAACTAGAACTCTTCACTACTACTTGGGAGAGCATTCATGGCTACTGTGGGAGCTATCTGCGACATGAAGACTAACAAGTTGTGTCTTTCCTTGATTGATCCTAATGTTAATTATGAAATTTATAAAAATAAACATGTCCTCACGAAATTGTCTAATGATGCAGAACTTGTGGCCACATGCTTATGCAATTATGAGTTCAACGAGGAGCCTGAAGATCGAGCATCGATCAACACCCAACCCACATAATCGATCGATGCGTTTGCTGTTCAGAATTTGGTCGACACCCACCATTTGTTATCGATCAACGGCTTAACCCCAAAACTGATCAACACCTGCCAAGCAGATGGCAGTTACACCCTAGCCTACCTCGAGTACAACAAAGATTATAGAGAAGAAGAGCTAATCGAGTACCGTGGTATTGCAATGAAAGAGGCTAGTGTTTTTCAAGTTTCCCACCAACTCGGGAAATCGACATCGATCGACGGCAACCATCAGCCATCGATCGATACTAGCCAAGAAGCAGAGTCCGAACCAGATTCAGCTGCAGAACGAGAGAAGACATATGGGTATCTACAACCAGATGAGTTTGGTATCATGAGAGATCAAGACGGTCACACAAGAACTATGGATGGCACACTGCTAAATGCCACAATGGACGATATAGCTGATATATTTGCAATGGCCAATGGAGCTGGAAATCTGTTCGGGCAACAACTTGGTAATCAAGCATCGGTCGACGACCACCATACACCATCGATCGATGGAGAAGGAGAGCTGATTGAATATCACGACCTAGTATTGGAAGATGCCAGCTGAGCGAAAGTGGATAAACACGCATCGATCGACGCACCTCATTCAGTATCAATCGACATTGAGAAACAGAAGAACGGGTGGATCCGTAATATTCCATACACGTCACCATATCTTAGATCGATTGATAGCAGACAACATGCATCGATCGACAGCACCCTTCCGAAGTTTCACAAACTTCGTACTTCAACTACCTATAATCTGAAGAGTTCAGCATTGATCGACGGGATCTACCCAACATCGATCGACAGCTGTATCGAGCATGGTACGAGGGCCTATTATGCTAAGGACAGAAGAATTTTCCATTGGGAAAAGAAAGATGAGTATGGCATCTACAGAGATGAGAATTGTAATGCACGAGCTACAGACGGAAGAGTACTGAATATACAAGTTGAAGACATCAGAGTAGTTCTAGAGAGAGCTACTATGTTTGAGCAGAGCTACATATGTTTACAAGAACATGCAGCAAGGATCAGTATGTGTATGGAGAATCAAAGGACGTACAACATAGCAGAGATTGATGATATTCTGCATGAGATCTACAAAGCTCAAGAGATGTCACTGGATGAATTCTACACAAGACTTGATGATGTCTATTATCCTATAGACAAGTGCCTCACCGGTTTGGCTACACGCATGGATGATATGAAGCAAGGTTTGGATACTGTACAGAGAAAACATGCGACTAAGCCAGACGAACGAGCATCAATCGATGGTACCCTACAACCATCGATCGACACTGGAGCCAACCGACAGAAGACAGCAGCAAAAACACAATTGGAAGATAGGTTTGATGAGATTACTTTTTCTCAAAGCCTAATTAAGGAAGATATTTCTCAACGGTTGGAGGATATATCAGAGACTACAACTGCAAGACTTAGAATGCTATAGCGCAGTATTGAGAACCTACAAAGAAGAATGCATTCAATGGAGTTGCTAGAGAGGTTACAATGAATGAGAAACCCATAAGTGATGAAGCAATGAGGAGCTTCATTGGTAGATGATTTCAGAAGAGCAGAGAAGATGTAGACACTTGTTTTACAAGTGTTGATCCACCCCTATACTAGTCAGAAAGTTCAAACGTCGAGCTTAAGACTATAACCAAGCGATGAGTGGGAAGCAACCCACGGTTTAGTAAGTTTTAGATTATATTAGTCTAATTTTGGATTTTATTATATTATTGCAGGTTTTTTAAAAAATATATATATATAGTCTACACAGAGCATCGATTGACACTTGATCATTGTCGATCGGTGGAGTAACCTTAGCATTGATCGCTCGCAACTTAATTGTGTCGATCGACGGTCACCATCAGCCAGCAGGTATACTGTTTTCCTTGATTAAATTTGATCCTTATGATTTATTTTCTTCACCAATCTAAGACTGTATAACACTAGGGATAGTGTTGTTTAAGTCTAGGGGGAGGTTTACACCCCAGCCTGCCTCGAGTACAACGAAGATTACAGAGAAGAAGAGCTAATCGAGTACCATGGTATTTCAATGGAAGAGGCTGGTGTTTTTCAAGTTTTCCATCAACTTGGGAAATCGACATCGATCGACGGAAACCATCAGCCATCAATCGATACTGACCAAAAAGCAGAGTTCAAACAAGATTCAGCTGCGGAACGAGAGAAGACATATGGTTTTTTACAACCGGATGAGTTCGGTATCATTAGAGATCTAGACGTTCACGCAAGAACTATTGATGGCAGGCTGCTAAATGCCACGAAGGACGATATAGCTGATATATTTGCAATGGCCAATGGAGCTAGAAATCTGTTTGGGCAACAACTTGGTAATCAAGCATCGATCAACGGCCACCATACACCATCGATCGATGGAGAAGTAGAGCTGATTGAATATCACGACCTAGTATCGGAAGACGCCAGCTGGGCAAAAGTGGATAAACACGCATTGATCGATGCACCTCATTCAGCATCAATCGACATTGAGAAGCAGAAGAACGGGTGGATCCATAATATTCCATACACGCCACCACATCTTAGACCAATCGACAGCATGCATCGATCGACATCATCCTTCCAAAGTTTCACAAAATTTGTACTTCAACTGCCATAATTTGGAGAGTTCAGCATTGATCAACGGGATCTACCCAGCATCGATCAACGGCTGTATCGAGCATGATACGAGAGCCTATGATGCTAAGGGTAGAAGAATTTTTTATTGGGAAAAGAAAAATGAGTATGGCATCTACAAAGATGAGAATGGTAATGCACGAGCTACAGATGGAAGAGTAGTGAATGTGCACGCTGAAGACATCAAAGTAGTTCTAGATAGAGCTACTATGTTTGAGCAGAGCTACATATGTATAAAGAACATGCAACAAGGATCAGTATGTCTATGGAGAATCAAAGGACGTACATCAGAGTAGAGATTGACGATATTGTGCATGAGATCTACAAAGCTCAAGAGATGTCACTGGATGATTTCTACACGAGGCTTGATGATGTCTACTATCCTATAGACAAGTGCCTCACCGGTTTGACTACACGCATGGATGAGATGAAGCAAGATTTGGATACTATACAGAGACAACATGCGATTAGGCCAGACGAATGAGAATCGATCGACGGCACCCTACGACCATCGATCGACACTGAAGCCAACCGACATAAGACAGCAGCAGAAACACAATTGGAAGATATGATTGGTGAGATTGCCTTTTCTCAGAGCCTAATGAAGGAAGATATTTCTCAACAACTGAAAGATATATCAGAGACTACAGCTGCAAGACTTAGAATGTGGTGTCATTTGCCATCTTTACTTCTACACTACCAGCATCTGATAAACGGGCCGAGACGGAATTTTTGATTTTATTCTAATGGGCAGGCAAAGCCCGCAGGCTGATATCCCAATAGGCCAGCGGGCGGAACAAGGAGAGGCTCCGGCAATCATAGCACCGCGAGCAAAAATGGAATGAAATGATCTTCTTTTGTTCTTCAGTTGAAAAGAGATGTCTTGAGCAATAAGAGAAGCGCTTTGATAAACAGATTTGATTTTGACTGGCTCCTCAAAGAGAGACCCCTTAGGAATTAAGTAACTCGAGCATTTCTTGTTTACTCAAACAGCAAAGGAGAGGCACGGAGTGACTCGAGCACTTGTCTAGAAAGGGGCGTTAACTCAACTACTTACGTGGAAGACGTAGGCTATCGGTCTAGGCGCAAGGGGTCTGGCACATAAATGAAGGCGTTCCTCGAAGAGCTACGGCGAGTAGCATAAGCGCGGTGGTGGCATAGTTGGTTTAGGACCAAGGGGGAAATTTATAGACTGAGAGCAAGGATTCGTTTTTAGTAGGAACAAGAAGAACATCACTAACTGGTATTCTACCTTCTCCTTGATTGTCAGCTGCTAGAACAAGCACCAGACACCTTTCAAGAAAGAGCAAGGGCGGCCGGGAAAGAGAAATCGGATTAGCCTTTCATCGATCCCTGCAGTATTGAGAACCTACAAAGAAGAATGCATTCAATGGAAGTTGCTAAAGAGATTACAAAGAATGATAAAACCATAAGTGATGAAGCAATGAGGAACTTCATTGGTACATGGTTTCAGAAGAGCAGAGAAGATGTAGACACATGTTTTCCAAGTGTTGATCCACCTCCATACTAGTCAAAAAAGTTCAAACGTCGAGCTTAAGACTATAACCAAGCGATGAGTGGGAGGCAACCCACTGTTTAGTAAGTTTTAGTTAGTTTTAGATTATATTAGTCTAGTTTTGGATTCTATTATATTATTGCAGGTTTTATAAAAAGAAAAATAAAATAAAAAAAGAAGAAGATAGTTTGCAAAGAGCATTGATCGACACTTGATCACTGTCGATCAACGGAGTAACCTTAGCATCGATCGATCGCCACTTAACTGTATCGATCGACGGTCACCATCAGCCACCATGTATATTGTTTTCCTTGATTAAATTTGGTCTTTATGATTTATTTTCTTCACCAATCTCAGACTGAATAACACTAGGGATAGTGTTGTTTAAGTCTGGAGGAGATTTACTAATATTGTTTTCTATTTTGAGTTTTATACTTATATAAAAAAAATAAAAACTTACAGGTGTACCATCGATCGATTTTGAAGCATCCACATCGATCAACCATAGATCATGACCATCGGTCGACACCAACATTGTGACATCGATCGACACATTATTACAGAGTCTGGTATCGAATTTCTCTTTTAACTACTTACTTATGATTTAAATTTTTCCTAACCAATCCGGGGCGGATTACACTAGGGACAGTGTAATTTAAGTCTTGGGGAAGTTCGCTAACGCTATTTGATTTGTTTTGATTTTTATTTGCTATATATATATATTTATTTTTTTTTATTTTTTTTTTTTCAAAAAGTTTTATTGAGTCAAAAGGGGATTATGATCAAGATTTATCATTAACTAACCACACTTTAGCACGATTCTTTCTGCAAGTTTGCAGGTACAAGTTATTGCACCTTTGATTCCCTTCTCATTCTCTCTTCAGCATCTACTTAAAAGTTTAAAAGATTGAGATGATTTTCCGAGATGCAGAGGGGTAGGAACATTACCAATGACCCCATTATTCTAATTCTGAGGAATGATCACACATTGTTGGAAATGAGTGATAAGTAAATTACCAATGATCCCACTATTCGCCTACAACTTTGCCAAAAAAAAATAATAAGAAAAAGAAAAATAAAAAAATAAAAGAAGAAGAGATCTAATAAGTTTTAGAGAAGAGAGAAAAGAGGGAAGAAATGGATCAGAGAAGACTTTGTGCCTAGTTGTTCAGATACTTGCAGAGGTAAGAATCCATGTGTCCTTTGATCGATACTACCAAGGTAAAGCATGCACTTTTATTTTATGCAAAGAAATGAGATCAGTAGAGGGACGATTCAAGCTAGTATTTGCTAAGTTGTTGGTAGAATGGATTTGGTCTCTATACTAGGATAGGGTACATAAAGTTTCTCTGTGATTGACTTGATAGGCTATGGTTGCAACAAAGTAGGGTGATAGTTATACTTAGATATTAAGTGAGGCTCCACTTTTCAAAACCTCTTTCGCAGATTTGTTTGCTTGAGGACAAGCAAAAGGTTAAGTATGTGGGAGTTGATATAGCCTATTTATTACCAGTTTTAGGTTATTTTATAGGCTCTATTTAGTGTTTATTATGTGTGTCTAGGCTATGTTTTAGAGTATTTACAGGTCCGAGAACGTTTTGAAGATATATGAAATACTTGGAGCTTTTGGAGCATCTAGAGGAGAAGAATTTGTAGTTGATCATTTAGGGAGTCGACGAAACAATCGATCAATGGAATATACTTGGCAACGACCGATGATTAAAGCCCAAGATCGATCGATGTAGCACACTTGCCATCGATCAATGACAGCAGATTTCAAATCCCCAATCAGAATGACAAAAATATCTTGGACGAGTTTTGACCTAAATTTAGGGTTTTATATTTATGTCTTGAGAAAGACAGAAAAAGAGAAGGGAGTTTTAGACAGAGCATTTTATTCTATTCATTTTTATTAGGGTTAGGAGAGAAAGAAGAGACTCCTTCAGAGTCCTCCTGGAACTTTTTGGTTTTTATCTATTTTATATTTATAACTATTTCATCTATGATTTCTGTGACAAAGATCATGTTTGAGTAGTTATCAATTAGATTTAGGGTTGAATGATAGCAATCATGGAATAGCCCAAAAATAGGATTGCTAGTTTAAGTTAATATCCATCAATTGAGTTGTGCTTAATGCTTGCATTCAAGAGTAGCTAACTAGGATCTCGATGATAGGACATGGACAACTATGAGAGTAGGTTATGTGCCAGAATTGATTCTGTTGAACTAGGTTGTTAGGCACATGCGAGAGCTGGTCTAATAATTCTGGTGGACTTATCAAATCTCGCTCACACTTCCTTCTGATTTCACTGTCGATCAACACAAGGCCTTAGTCGTCAACCGATGATCTTTTCTTTTGCTCGCATATGAGAGTTGGAGTTAAAAGGGTAAGAATAGTTAACAGTTAAGTTCTAGCATATTTACATTTTCATGCTTCCTATCCACTATAATTCATTTAGCTTGAAACCTTAGATCTAGCATATTTACATTCATATTTACATTTAGTTAATTAATAGCATATTTCCATATTTGTGTTAGTAGCATATTTCTATATTGCATCATACTTCTTGACAAGGAATATTTTCTTAATTTGATTGTTCACCACCAATATATATATTTACTGAGCTTAGTCTTTAGAAATAAGAAATCTATTGTGTGCCTTTGCTCTTTAAGGATTCGATCCTTAAGTACTACACATGATCTATCTTCGCAAGAGTATTATTGTGTGTGTTAAGATTATGGTTAATTTGATAGTTAATTGTTTAGGATAATTATACCCTGTTAGAACAATAAACAACACACCATGTTACTAGATTTCTCTATGAATTCCACGGGGATTACCCTGCTTAGTCCCGGGTCAGAGCTGGACGCTAGTGCAGCCAGGGCATCTGCCTGGGCGTTTTCTGCACGATGGATCCATAACATTCGGTCATGGTGGACCAAAGAGTGAAGATGTTTTCTGCACGACGGATCCATGACATTCAGTCATGGTGGACCAAAGAGTGAAGATGAGATTTTGGCACGGGCCACACATCATCTAACTTTTATTTGAGATCCAAAAGGCGTATTGGATTGGGCTGGATCAAGAGCAGAAGAGGTTTGAAGGTTGAAGACCCAAGAGTGCTTAATGGGCTTAAAATAGTGATTTGGTAAATGAAGAGGAAGGGTAATGGAAACATGCCAGGCACGAAACCAAACATGCATTGGTTCTTCTACTACACCAGAAGACCTACTGGAGTTAGGGAGACAAGGCTGGGAAGTAGATTTGCTATGTGTTGTGTGTTAAGGCCATTTTAAGGCTAAAACTTGGAGTGGTGGCAAAGCGACTTGTAGAGCAAGTTTTAAGCTGAGATTTCGTGCACTGAATGAGGTCTGAAAGGTGGTATTTCTTCTAGATTATGGGACGTAAAGGAGTTGATTCATTGCATAATCCCACATGCATGAATTTTGGTCATAAAATGAAAACAAGTGTAAGGACATGTGCCATGAGTTCACACCTATTTCTCTGGCTATAAATAGGACCCTTATGATGAGTTTAAGACATTTAGAAACCCCTGAGGTTTCTCTCTCAGTCGTTCTTGTTGTTATTTCTTGAGAGAGAAAGTGACCCAAAATCGATAAAATTGGTAAGTGAGTAAAGTGAGTGTAGGAGGCTCTTTATGTGTGGTTATCCTAGCTTTTAGGCGACCTTGTGGTGTGCTAGGAGAGCTGGTAAGGTTTTAGATTTAAATTTTTGAAGGTTCTTTACCCTCTTAGCCGATTTAGCCTCTTTTGGTCAGTTTTGGTGTAACCCTTACGTCGTGAGCTTTTGGAGCTGTATGCGGTTTGTGAAGACCTAGGGGGGTTTCCCTTAGTGTGTGTGGGAGTTGTGTGTGATTTACCGTGTGTTATTGCAGGTGGAGGGCTTGAACCGTGTGGTTCTTAAGCCGGAACCGCTTATGCGGTTTGTGTGTGTAAGTGTGGGGAGTTGGTAGACCCCATGCTTGTGTATTTTGATATGTTATGAGCATTGTTAGTTAGGTTGCTAGATTTTTTACATATGATTTGGTGTTGTTCACATGAGAAGTGTGTGAGACTCTCTCTCACGGCGTTTCATATGCTTTGGTGTGTGGTTTAATGCATGTAATGTAGTCGTGTGTTTTGACTGTACTGTGGAGGTCTAGTTCGGGGTTTGCGTAGAGATTTAAGTGAGACTCTCTCTTTATTGTCGGGTAAACTCTAGATTGTCACTCCCTTGTGTCGTTAGGTGTGTCGCTAGTCTAGACTGTGTGTTGCATGGAGGTTAGAGGTTGAGCTCCCTCATGCTTGTTGTTGTGTCATGTTGTGTAGATGGGTCTAGAGTAGTAGTGTGCGAGTGATTGTGTGTTGTGGACCCAAGTCTAAACTAAGTATTGCATATTGGTTAGAGGTGGAGCTCCCTCATGCTGGTTATGGTTGTTGTTGTGTCTTAGTCTAGACTAGTGGTTTTGTGCGTGGCCATACCGGTGGTATATTTCTTGAGTGGGACTCTCCGGTTATGTGCGTGGCTATCCCGGTGGTATATCTCTTGGGTGGGACTCTCCGTTGATACGCATGGTCCATGGAGTTATATTGGGAAAGACCCAATTCTCCATTGGTGGAGTGACCTAGACCCTCCATGGCTCGTCACCGTCAAGTGGGTCACGCCCATGGACGAGCGCTGCGTGACGACGTGGCCTGGTGGTATATCCCTCGAGTGGGACTCTCCGGAGATGATGTTTTCCGATCATGTGACTTGTGTGTTTGTGGTCTGGGAGTGTTCAGGGAGGAGGGTTAGGGCTCCGTGTGTGAAGGGATCCCGGGGATACGTAGCATGAGGCTCCATCCTTCGTGTGTACTCGAGTATTGTTGTGTTGTGTTAGGCGTCTTGAGTCTAGGTTTTAGTCTAGACTACCGTTGTGTTGTGTTCGGTGTCTTGACTCTAGGTTTGAGTCTAGACCGTGTATCGGGTTGTCTTTGGTCTCGGGGAGAGACTTGGGGAAATAGAGTCTTTGGTTGTTGCATTGCTTTGCATTAGTTATTGTTGCACGTCTATTTTCCCCATATTGATTAATTGTGTGATTGATTGCTTGTTGTTTATTTTGAGCATGGGCTGAAGGGGGATAGTTGTTGTTGTTTATTGTTGGGAACTCACTGAGTAATTCAATTATTACTCACCCCCTCGATCTTAGTTTGGAGAGTGTTGGGCAAACATCTGATCCATACTATGAGTTTCATTATATTTGCCACTGTCAACAGAGTCACCACCAGCTAACCAAGGAGTCGGAGCAGAAGCAGGTGGGGTGGACATTGGAGTTCAGCAAGAGACCGGTGGAGCAGTTCAGATGATGGAAGGTACTCAGAATGGAATGATCAGAGGGAGTGGAGAACCGTCAAAGAATGCTGTGTCAATGCATGCCTCAAACGATGCCACAACACCGGAAGATTATGTCATGTGTGGGATTGATGATCACCATGGACAAGAATGAGGACAGTCAGGAGTCAGCCAGACTTGAGCTACTTTGCGATATGCACTCTATGTGCAGGAAGTGGACACCTTGTTATGGATTTCCCAAGGACCAACGTAACCAGAGATGTACCCATCTCCGTCGTTCCTCCTGCCAAACCTGCTCGATCAGCTTCATCCGCAACGGGAGGATCGAACAGTAGAAACCGTAACCTTTATAGGAACCCTAGTCGTTGAGCTCGTTGGAGCTGAGGTAAGTGGGTTATGATCCTTCTCTTTGCGTGATTGTGTGGTTGTTGCCTTAATATTGTTATTGGTTATTGTTGTGTTACATGGGCAACTTTCTTGTGTTGTGTTGTTATGCTGCGTGAGCAACCGTTTTGTGGAGTTGTTGTGGACTGTGTGTTTGGGTAGCAAGTGTAGTGAGTGTGTAGACCTTGCTAAGTTGTGGTAGTTAAGCCTTGCTTTAGGGATTCTGGTTGTACTAGAGAGAGTGATCCCTAGTGTTTAGGAAGCCGACCCTTATTTATAGCCATGAGTGTATTGTGATCAAATGGTGGTGTCGGAAGGACATGAACCATGACATGGTGTATTACGGAAGACTTGTGCACGGATGAAAGAAACCAAGGACCAGCAACGATCATGGTGAAGATCAGTTGATTCAGACACGTCATTGGTGGAAGTCAGTGGTGTAGTGCAAGGTTCAGAGTCATTCGTGGAGATTATGATTTGAAGCATCATTGACTGTGATCGCGAAAGGTGTTGTCGTGAGAGTCAAAGGCATTGGTGGTATTTGGTTTTGGAAGATTAAGAAGTTTCGGAAGCATCAGTAGATGCAAAGGATAGTATTGCAACTGGTGGTAGATATGGGAGTAGAAGACCTGAAGAGTTTCAGTGTAGTAGAGAATGATGGAATCTCGAAGGAGTATGTGATTGATTTGAAAAGAAGTGCCTGAGAGTTTATCAAGATGATGTCAAGAAGAAGATAAATTCTGGAGGACTCTTCACTAAATCCAAGAAAGTATGGAGGCAAGGAGAGAATGATGTAAAGAAGATAGAGGAAGAAGTTCGAGTGAGGTTTGGTGTTTCACTTATGTTACAGACTAAGTTATTTCCATGGAGGGAAGACATTGAGTGGAGACTGTAAAGGAGAAGCATGGAACTTAGTCGCATGTGTATTCAAGATGTAGGATAGACAAATGGTGATAACATAAGCTAAACGGTGGTAGTACAGAATCGTACTAACAAGAGTTGGTGCATAAGAGGAAGATCAAGGAAGTTGGTGAAGCAGAAGAGAGAGCAAATGCAAGGAAGGAGCTATGATCAATGAAGGAAAGACCGGCAAATAGAAGATATTTGCGAAGTGAGAATCAGGGCAAAAGGAGAAGAGATGGAAGAAAGCTAAAGGAAAATGCAAGAAGAGTTGGAATTCAAAGCAGCATAAGGTGAAAGTAAATGGTGGTAACATAAATGGAGGCAGTAAGAGATAGTAAAAGTGGACGGCGATATCGGTAGCAATACCAAATAGAGGTAGAAGAAGTTTAATACCAGATGATGATGTCAAGATAAGAGAAAGCACAAATGGTGGTATCCATAGTGAAAGGAAGAATCAGAAGCTAGAAGCAGATAACGGCATCAACAATGGTGGGCCGACGAATAGATCGAGGAAGCCAAATGAAGCAAGTAAACCGGACGTATGCAAGGACAAATCAAGGAAGGAATGGAAGGTAGACATGGTGGAAGACTAAGGCAGGAAGCAGTTAGGATCAAGGTGAAGAAAATTTAAAAGCTGGTAGCAGAAGATAGAAGTGCCTTGTAAATTCGGGGACGAATTCATATAAGGAGGGGAGAATGTAATACCCCTGGTATAGGGTATCAAGTCAACGAAAGTCAACGGATGCAGATCAAGCCAACCAAATGTGTAGAAGCTATAAGAAGACACAAATAGAGGTTAGGTCGAAGTATTTTGAAGAATGGTCGAGTGGAAACAAGAGTATGTCGAGGAGGCAGAACTGAAGCTTCGAAACGGACAAGGCCGAGCATGGTGAAATTTTGAAGTGTGCAAATAAAGTGGGACTTGATCCCAATCATCCTTAAGGGATAAAATAAGACTTTTAGTCAAGTCAGTATGGATTTGGAGCGAGCCAAAGTGAAGATGGTCAATAGAGGTTCTAGATATGGTCTGGGCTAAGGTGTGGCATCGGTGAAGACCGAAGAAGACTATTTTGATTCCAGAAGCATGGAGATCAATCTAGGATCAACCTAGGAACCTTATTAAGGTATTTGAAGACATTCAAGAGAGTTTGGTCAAGGAAAACAAGGATGGTACCAAGATGGTCCAGAGGAAGGCAGTTTTGACCGATATGGTCAAAATGGGCTAGCCAAGAACTAAGGAAGTCAAATCAAGATGTACAGACATGGTAAAGGAGTTCAAAGAAATATTTCGTGCAATTCCTGAACTTTTTGAAGTGGTCAACTCAGAAGTCAAATTCAACAAAAGTCCAAGAAGAGAAATGGACCTCATTGGTCCACATAAGCTATCCGATCAACCAACGGGAGTATGCCACGTGGAGGGGACAAATTTACATGAATTCTGTAAATGATTTAGAATAAATTTTTGAATTTTATGATGAAGAAATCAAGTGAAAAAGCATCAAGAATAAGAAGAAGACATCAAGATACTTTTTGTCCGAAAATTGGGGACATTCGGTCATGGTGGACCAAAGAGTGAAGATGGGATTTTGGCACGTGCCACACATCATCTAAGCTTTATTTGAGACTCAACAGGATTATTGGATTATGCTGTATCAAGAGGAGAAGAGGTTTGAAGGTTGAAAACCCAAGAGTGCTTAATGGGCTTAAAATGGAGGTTTGGTAAATGAAGAGGAAGAGTAATGGAAACATGTCAGCCACGAAACTAAACATGCATTGGTTTTTCTACTACACTGGTAGACCTACTGGATCTAGGGAGACAAGGCTGGGAAGTATATTTGCTATGTGTTGTGTGCTAAGGCCATTTTAAGTCTAAAACTTGGAGTGGTGGCAAAGCGACTTGGAGAGGAAGTTTTGAGCTGAGATTTCTTGCACTGAATTAGGTATGGAAGGTGGTATGTTTTCTATAATATGGGACGAAAAGGATTTGATTCATTGTATATCCCCACATGCATGAATTTTGGTCATAAAATAAGGATAAGTGTAAGGACATGTGCCATGAGTTCACACCCATTTTTGTGGCTATAAATAGGATCCATAGGATGAGTTTAAGAAGTTTAGAAACCCCTGAGATTTCTCTCTCAGACATTCTTGTTGTTATTTCTTGAGAGAGAAAGTGACCCAAAGCCGACAAAATTTGTAAGTGGGTGAGGTGAGTGTAGGAGGCTCTTTCCGTATGGTTATCCTAGCTTTAAGAGACCTTTTGGTGTGCTAGGAGAGGTGGTAAGGTTTTATATTTAAAGTTTGAAGGTTCCTTACCCTCTTAGCCGATTTAGCCTCTTTTGATCGGTATTGGTGTAACCCTTAGGTCGTGAGCTTTTGGAGCTGTTTGTAGTTTCTGAAGACCTAGGTGGGTTTCCCTTAGTGTGTGTGGGAGTTTTGTGTGATTAATTGTGTGTGGTTGCAGGTGGAGGCCTTGAACCGTGTGGTTCTTAAGTCAGAACCGCTTATGCGGTTTGTATGTGTGTGGGGGAGGGGGAGTTGACCCCATGCTTTTGTATTTTGATATGTTATGAGCATTGTAAGTTAGGTTGCTAGATTGTTTGCTAGCATTGTGTTGATGAGTTGTATATTTACATGCATGCATCGTAGAATCGTGTAGTTGCATATGATTTGGTGTTGTTCGCATGAGAAGTGTGGGAGACTCTCTCACGGCGTTTCATATGCATTGGTGTGTGGTGTAATGCATGGCATGTAGTCGTGTGTTGTGACTGGACCATGGAGGTCTAGTTCGGGGTTTGCGTAGAGATTTTAGTGAGACTTTCTCTATTTCCGGTTAAAGTCTAGGGTGTCACTCGCTTGTGTCGTTAGGTGTGTCCCTAGTTTAGACCGTGTGTTGCATGGAGGTTGGAGGTTGAGCTTCCTCATGCTTGTTGTTATGTTATGTTGTGTACATGAGTCTAGACTAGTAGTGTGCTAGTGATTGTTTGATGTGGACCCTAGTCTAGACTAAGTGTTGCATGTTGGTTTGAGGCGGAGCTCCCTCATGCTGGATGTGGTTGTGTTTGTGTCTTAGTCTAGACTAGTGGTTGTGTGTGTGGTCATACCGGTGGTATATCTCTTGAGTGGGACTCTCTGGTGATGTGTGTGGCTATTCTGGTAGTATATCCCTTGAGTGCGACTCTCCGGTGATAGGCATGGTCCATGGAGTTAGATTGGGAAAGACCCAATTCTCCATTGGTGGAGTGACCTATACCCTCCATGTCTCGTCAGCGTCAAGTGGGTCGCGCCCATGGACGAGAATTGTGTGACGATGTGGCCTGGTGGTATATCCCTTGAGTGGGACTCTCCGGAGATGATGTTTTTCGATCATGTGACTTGTGTGTTTGTGGTCTGGGAGTGTTCAGAGAGGAGGATTAGGGCCCTTTGTGTGAAGGGATCCAAGGGATGCGTAGCATAAGGCTACATCCTTCGGGTGTACTCGAGTATTGTTGTGTTGTGTTAGGCATCTTGAGTCTAGGTTTGAGTCTAGACTGCCGTTGTGTTGTGTTCGGTGTCTTGACTCTAGAGTTGAGTCTAGACCGTGTATCAGGTTGTCTTTGGTCTCAGGGAGAGACTTGGAAAATAGAGTATTTGGTTGTTGCAGTGCATTGCATTAGTTATTGTTGCACATCTGTTTTCCCTGTATTGATTGATAGTGCGATTGATTGCTTGTTATTTATTTTGAACAGGGGCTGAAGGGAGATAGTTGTTGTTTATTGTTGGGAACTCACTGAGTAATTCTATAATTACTCACCCCCCTTCTACTATGCAGGTAACCTTAGGGGTTCGGGCGTTTGCGAGTGCGGAGGACGAGGCCAAGCGTAGTTTTTTGGTGTTGTTTGTAAGGACAAGATGTTTATATTTTCTCTCGCTTTGTTTTTTATGGGTACCCGTTTGACTCGTTGTTTTCTTTTTAATACAGCACTCTCAGGACTTTAGTCAAGTTTCCAACTTGTAGAATAAATAAAAATTATGTTAGTTTATTAACATCCCCGTAGAACGCTGATAATGAGTTTAGTCCGAACTTAACACAACTCTCGACCAAGGTACGGGTTGGCCAACCTTAGGCTGAGGTCGAGAGAGGCGGGTTTCGTGGTCGGGTCAAGGCTTTGAATTCGTTGAAGTTTTTGCTGGACTGGCTGCGGTTCTCGCCAACCTTGTGATGCTTCCGGGACGTTCCAGGTTAGTCTGGCCTAGGACGGTCTGGGGGTGTTACAAATGGTGGTATCAGAGCATGGTTGTGAAGCCGTGCTTTTGTTTGCGGGTTTTTAAATGTTTTATCGAGTCAAAAGGAGTTGCAAACAACATCAATAGGGAACTGGCACGTCTTCTGCTTAGGACTAGGTATGTTTGTGTAGTCCTTGGGAAATTAGGCTCTTACCCTTATCTTGTCCTGCAGTTTCTTGTGTTGGCAGTCGACAGGGTGGAGGTAGGCCGAGGATGAGGAATGTGGTACGGTTACACAGAACTGGGCAAGTGTCTAGAGCACTCGGATATGATGGATCAAGTGAGTAGAGTTTGTCCAGTGATTCCAGCGAGCCCAGTGATTCCAGCGAGTCAGAGTCTGATTCCAACTTTGAAGATGAGAATGTGGTTGAGAGCATTGAGAATTCGCACAAGACCGGGTCATCTGAGTTTGAGAAAGCTGAAGTACTTGAAGAGATTGAAGAAGAATCTGATCATCTGGAGAATGTGAGTATTTCACTATGCATGGAGGCCATTCCGCAAGCATCATCTGAGTCGTTCAACCTCAGTTCATCGGATGTGGAGATCATTGAACCACCACCGCCAAAAATCATCGAGATATCATCGGACAGCACAGTGGCAGCCAATGTTGGTTACATCAGTTCTCGAGAGTCCAGTCCATGGATCCTAATGCCAGTTTGGAGTTCAACGTTTTCATGTGGAGAATCCCTCGATCTTAGTTTGGAGAGTGTTAAAAAAACATCTTATCCATACTATGAGTTTCATTATTCGCTACTGCCAACGGAGTCACCACCAGCTAACCAAGGAGTCAGAGTAAAAGCATGTGGGGGGACATGGGAGTTAAGAAAGAGACCGGTGGAGCAGTTCAGATGATGGAAGGTACTCATAATGGAATGATTAGAGGGAATGGAGAACCGTCACAGAATGATGTGCCAATACATGCCTCAAACGATGCCCCAATACCGGAAGATTGTGTCATGTGTGGGATGGATGATCACCATGGTCGAGAGTGTAGGAGAGTCAGGAGTCAGCCGGACTTGAGCTACTTTTCGATATGCACTCTGTGTGCAGGAAGTGGACACCTTGCTATGGATTGCCCAAGTCCCAACGTAACCAGGGCAGTACCCATCTCCGTCGTTCCTCCTGTCAGCCTTGCTCGATCAGCTTCATCCGCAACGGGAGGATCGAACCGTAGAAACTGTAACCTTTCTAGGAACCCTCGTCATTGAGCTCGTTGGAGCTGAGGTAAGTGGGTTATGATCCTTCTCTTCGCGTGATTGTGTGGTTGCTGTCTTAATATTGTTATTGGTTATTGTTGTGTTGCGTGGGCAACTTTCTTGTGTTGTGTTGTTGTTTTGCGGAGCAACCGTTTTGTGGAGTTGTTGTAGACTGTCTGTTTGGGTAGCAAGTGTAGTGAGTGTGTAGACCTTGCTAAGTTGTTGTAGCTAAGCCTTGCTTTAGGAATTCTGGTTGTAATAGAGAGAGTGAACCGTAGAGTTTAGGAAGCCGATCCATATTTATAGCAATGAGTGTATTGTGATCAAATGTGGTGTTGGAAGGACATGAACCATGACATGGTGTATTTTGGAAGACTCGTGCACGGATGAAAGAAACCAAGGACCAGCGACGATCGTGTTCAAGATCAGTGGATTCAAAGACGTCATTGGTGGAAGTCAGTGGTGTAGTGCAAGGTTCAGAGTCATCCGTGGAGTTTATGATTTGAAGAATCATTGAGTGTGATCACGAAAGGTGTTGTTGTGAGAGTCAGTGGCATTGGTGGTATTTGGTTTCGGAAGATTAAGAAGCCTCGAAAGCATCAATAGATGCAAAGGATAGTATTGCAAATGGTGGTAGATATGGAAGTAGAAGATCTGAAGAGTTTCAGTGTAGTAGAAAATGGTGGAATCTCGAAGGAGTATGTGATTGATTTGAAAAGAAGTGCCTGAGAGTTTGTCAAGATGATGTCGAGAAGAAGATCAAGTCTGGAGGACTCTTCACTAAATCCAAGATAGTATGGAGCCAAGGAGAGAATGATGTAAAGAAGATGGAGGAAGAAGTTCGAGTGAGGTTTGGTGTTGCACTTATGGTACAGACTAAGTTATTTTCAAGGAGGGGAGACATTGAGTGGAGACTGTAAAGGAGAAGCATGGAACTTAGTCGCACGTATATTCAAGATGTAGGATGGACAAGTTGTTGTAACATAAGCTAAACGGTGGTAGTACAGAATCGTACTAGGAAGAGTTGGTGCATAAGAGGAAGATCAAGAAAACTGGTGAAGCAGAAGAGTGAGGAAATGCAAGGAAGGAGCTAGGATCAATGAAGGAAAGACCGGAAAATAGAAGACATTTGAGAAGTGAGAATCAGAGCAAATGGAGAATAGATGGAAGAAGGCTAAAACAAATGCAAGAAGAGTTGGAATTCAAAGCAGCATAAGGTGAAAGTAAATGGTTGTAACATAAATGGAGGCAGTAAAAGATAGTGAAAGTGGATGGCAATATCGGTAGCAATAACAAATGGAGGTAGAAGAAGTTTAATACCATATGATGATGTCAAGATAAGAGAACGCACCAATGGTGGTATCCATAGTCAAAGGAAGAATCAGAAGCTAGAAGCAGATAACAACATCAACAATGGTTGGCCGAGGAATAAATCAAGGAAGCCGAATGAAGCAAGTAAACCGGAAGTATACAAGGAAGAATCAAGGAAGGAATGGAAGGAATACATGGTGGACTACTAAGGCAGGAAGCAGTTAGGATCAAGCTGAAGAAAATTCAAAAGGTGGTAGCAGGAGATAGAAGTGTCTTGTGAATTCGAGGTCGAATTCATTTAAGGAGGGGAGAATGTAATACCCCTTGTATAGGGTATCAAGTTAACAAAAGTCAACGAATCGCAGATCAAGCCAACCAAGTGTGTAGAAGCTATAAGAAAACACGAACAGAGGTTCGGTCAAAGTATTTTGAAGAATGGTCGAGTAGAAACAAAATTTGGTCGAGTAGAAACAAAATTTGGTCGAGGAGACAGAACTGAAGCTTTGAAACAAACAAGGCCGAGCATGGTAAAACTTTGAAGTGTGCAAATCAAGTGAGACTTGATCCCAATCATCCTTAAGGGATAAAAGAAGACTTTTGGTCAAGTCAGAATGGATTTGGAGCGATCCAAAGTGAAAATGGTCAATAGAGGTTCTAGAGATGGTTTGGGCTAAGCTGTGGCATCAGGTTAAGATCAAAGAATACTATTTTGATTCCAGGAGCATGGAGATCAATATAGTGTCAACCTAGGAGCCTTATTAAGGTATTTGAAGACATTCAAGAGAGTTTGGTCAAGGCAAACCAGGATGGTATCAAGATGGTTCGGAGGAATGCAGTTTTGACCGATATGGTCAAAATGGGCTAGCCAAGAGCAAAGGAAGCCAAATCAAGATGTATAAACATGTTCAAAGACTTCAAAGGAATATTTTTTTACAATTCCTCAATTTTAGAAGTGGTCAACTCAGAATTCAAAGTCAACAAAAGTCCAAGGAGAGAGAATGTACCCCATTGGTCCACATAAGCTATCCGATCAACCAATGGGAGTATGCTACATAGAGGGGACTAATTTCCTTGAATTCTGGAGATGATTTAGAATACATTTAGGAGTTTTATGATGAAGAAATCAAGTGCAAAAGCATCAAGAAGAAGAAGATATCAAGATATTTTTGTCCAAAAATTAGGGACATTCGGTCATGGTGAACCAAAGAGTGAAGATGGGCCCAAAACGGGTCACACATCATCTAAGATTTATTTGAGACCCAAGAGGAGTATTAGATTTGGATGGATCAAGAGAGGAAGAGGTTTAAAGGTTGAAAACCCAAAAGTGCTTAGTGGGCTTAAAATGGCGGTTTGGTAAATGAAGAAGAAGGGTAATGGAAACATGTCATCCACAAAACCAAACATGCATTGGTTCTTCTACTACACCAGGAGACCTACTGGAGCTAGGGAGGCAAGTCTAGAAAGTAGATTTGCTAGGAGTTGTGTGTTAAGGCCATTTTAAGGCTAGAACTTGGAATGGGGGCAAAGCAATTTGGAGAACAATTTTTGATTAACCATGTGTGGTTGAAGGTTGAGGGCTTGAACCGTGTGGTTCTTAAGCTGGAACCGCTTAAGCGGTTTGTGTGTGGGGGGGGAGGGAGTTGGTAAACCCCATGCTTGTGTATTTTGATTTTTATGAGCATTGTGAGTTAGGTTGCCAGATTGTTTGCTAGCATTGTGTTGATGATTTTTTGATTTACATGCATGCATCGTAGAATTGTGTAGTTACATATGATTTGGTGTTCTTCGCATGAGAAGAGTGTGAGACTCTCTCACGGCATTTCATATGCATTGGTGTGTGGTGTAATGCATGGCATGTAGTCGTGTGTTGGGACTGGACCGTGGAGGTCTAGTTTGGGGTTTGCATAGAGATTTGAGTGAGACTCTCTCTATTGCCAGGTAAAGTCCAGGGTTTCACTCGCTTGTGTCGTTAGGTGTGTCCCTAATCTAGACCGTGGGTTGCATGGAGGTTAGAAGTTGAGCTCCCTCATGCTTGTTGTTTGTACATGGGTCTAGAGTAGTAGTGTGCGAGTGAATGTGTGTTGTGGACCCTAGTCTAGACTAAGTGTTGCATGTTGGTTAGAGGCGGAGCTCCCTCATGTTGGTTGTGGTTGTGTTTGTATCTTAGTCTAGACTAGTGGTTGTGTGTGTGGCCATACTGGTGGTTTATCCCTTGAGTTGGACTCTCCGGTGATGCTCGTGGCTATCCCGGTGGTATATCCCTTGGGTGGGACTCTCTGGTGATATGCATGGTCCGTCGAGTTAGATTGGGAAAGACCCAATTCTCCATTGGTGGAGTGACCTAGATCCTCCATGGCTCGTCACCGTCAAGTGGGTCACGACCATGGACGAGCGCTGCATGACGACGTGGCCTGGTGGTATATCCTTTGAGTGGGACTCTCCGGAGATGATGTTTTCCGATCATGTGACTTGTGTGTTTGTGGTCTGAGAGTGTTCAGGGAGGAGGGTTAGCGCTCCGTGTGTGAAGGGGTCCTAGGGATGCGTAGCATGAGACTCCATCCTTCGTGTGTACTCAAGTATTGTTGTGTTGTGTTAGGCGTCTTGAGTTTAGGTTTGAGTCTAGACTGCTGTTGTGTTGTGTTCGGTGTCTTGACTCTAGGGTTGAGTCTAGACCGTGTATCGGGTTGTCTTTGGTCTCGAGGAGAGACTTGGGGAAATAGAGTCTTTGGTTGTTGCATTACATTGCATTAGTTGTTGTTGCACGTCTATTTTCCCCGTATTGATTGATTGTGAGATTGATTGCTTGTTGTTTATTTTGAGCATGGGCTGAAGGGGGATAGTTGTTGTTGTTTATTGTTGGGAACTCACTGATTAATTCTATGATTACTTGATATTCGCGTTTACACACTCACCAATTAACCTATTGTGTAAACAATGCCACAATCGAATGGCATGTCATTGTAACACTTTAGGATCGAATCCACAAGGAACTAAAGATCTATAACACTAAGAATTCACAAACTTTCCTAATCTAAGCAAATAAGAAGATGATTGATTTGTAACAAGCTAAGATCCTAGAAATATAAACAAGATGATCTCAAATCCAATCAAGAAACAAGTGCAAGAACTCAATCAAATCCTAAGGTAGAATCCATGGGACTAGGGACTTGATTTTGGGTGACTAAGATCCAAGCTAGAGTGGCAAGCTATCAATCAAACACTTTCCTTATGCCTAGACACAACACTAAACAAGTTCTTTGTCAAGATAAATGCTCATTTGCTTAAGTAACTCAAACATCAAATGTCTTTGGTTGAATATCACTAAAGCAATCATTATGGACAAGTCTACTAGCAATCTAAGCTCCCTTAACATCAAATGTCTTTGGTAAGGTAAGCAAAAAGCAATATCAACTTGGTTCAGGCATTTCATCGAACACCTTCCGGGCGAGAAATGCCTAATGATCTAGATTATAGAGGCCAACACTAATCTAGCATTAAGAACAGTAGATAAGCAAGGAAACAAGATGATCTAACACTAAACACCCTAGATCTTCACTCAATCACTCTAATCACCCTAGCCCATGAACCTAAAGTGTGTCTACTCTCTAATCCTCATGAAAAACCTTAAACCCATATGAGATTCAAAGTTAATCATGTTAATGATCAAGAGAAACAAGATATAAGATGAAGAACTTCCTTAGAATGATTCAAAGATTCAAGCTTTTACAAGTTTAGACCAAGTCTTAAGAGAAAAATGAGATATATATAAAACTTAGGTCTAACAAGTATTTATAGATGCCTAAAAAACGAGTTGAGTCTTTTCGTCTGTAGCGACATGGTCATCCCGCTACACGTAGGTCGCTACAGCACTTAGCCGTGTGGGGCATCTTGTAGAACCGTAGCGACATGCTCTGGTCGCTACAGCATGTCGCTAGGACATTCGCAGACCCTCCTAGCGACATGCTCTCGTCGCTACGGTTCTGGTCGCTACAGGTTGATATGCCTCCAGTAAATAGATCATAACTCCTTCAATACAGCTCCAAATGACATGAAACCACTTCCGTTAGAAAGCTAACTCAATTCTCTATGTTTTCCCAAAATTTGAGCTTCAGAAGATATCTTTAAGACCTTCATCCATGTTCATCTTTCACCCTTTTAACTCAAAACCCCTCAAATGCCTTCAAATTCAGCAATAATCATTTCCAACACCTGATATAGACAAATGTAATGCAATGCAACCTAAATATGTCTAAATGATGATTTAGATGATCAATATATACACAAAATGATGGTTAAAATCATGCAAATTCATAAGATATCAATTCCCCCAAACTTGTCCTTTACTTGTCCGCAAGTAAACTTTCAAAAACACAAGGAGGAGAGATATGATGATATGATATTATAACTAAAAGAAACCCTTCAAAACCATCAATGTGATATCCTTACAAAATCATACCAAATAGCAAGAGCATGACATCCTATCAAACTCTAACTTCTCAAGGCCTATCTCAACTCTTTAATCTTTACACTCACCTTCAAGACTCCACAAACAAGCCAATCAACCAACTCTCACATTCATTAAACAATAATCATAAGTGCACTCTTGCAAATGGGCAATTGGTCCTAATCATTTGGCTTGGTGAGAAAATAGTGAAATAAGAAGATTATCAAGTTCTTTCATTGTGGTTTGCTCTCAAGAACAAGTAGCTTGACATTATGAATAATATATCTAAGAAAGAGAACAACTCATGCATACAATGCTCAATCCTCAATGTTCTACCCATTTCCTAGACACAATCAATTTCTTCCCTTGCTTTCCAATGTCAAACTCTCTTTAACTCACCCAAAGACTTCAAGAACTCTCAAGATCACTCTCACTTCTAGAACTCTTTTTTTTTCTTTAGCTTACTAGGGATTCTTTCACTTTTTTTTTTTAGACTTAGCTCTTTTCTTTCTTCTTTCCCCCCCTCTTTTGAATCTTTTTTTTAGAGGTTTTTCTTTCTTTTGACACTCTTTGAGCTAATCTTTTCTTTTGAACTTTTCTTTTTCTTTTATCCCTAGTATCTTATCTCTTCTTTAGACTTTGAGATCATTCTTTTCACTCACTTTTTCTCTCCTCCCTTCAAGATCAAACACTCAATACTCTCTTTTCATCCTATGAGCTAGATAATCATGAGATCCTAAAGCTAGCAAGTAATGAGGACCAAACATTGTCGTTCTCAATACTCTCAACATTATGCACATATCAAACTTTCAAAATAGACCTCACTCATCAAATTAATTGTGGCTTGAAAGGAAGGTAGGATTAAGGGTGTGGATAACCATCTAAAAGAGAGATGGCCACTTGAGTTGCCAAAGATTTGTGAAAAGGGTAAGATCAACTCAAGTGTGTGTGAGGTACCCATGATCAAGCACAACAAGAGCCCATAAGCAAGATAGATTAGGTTCATTAACTCAAGTAAGATTGGAGTTGGTTTCAAGGACAAGCAAGCTTCATCAATCAAACAAGTTTCAAGAGGATTTTTCAAGGCTCGAAGTCTACAAATTATCAAGGGGAAAGCTCAAGCTACTTATTATGATTGAGAAGGATAGCACATTGAGTTCTTTGCATGAGTTCTTAAGGTCTCTACTAATGCAATGAATGCAATCTATATGCTCTAGACTCAATCCTAAGGATGCAAATGGTGCAACTAAATGCTTCTTTTTGAATTTTGAATTTTTTTCTATTTTTATGGATTTTCTATGCAAATAAGTATGCAATGCAATGCATGAGACTCATGAATGACAAGTAAACAAAATAGAAAACAATGTGAGATAGTAGACTCTCCCCCAAACTTACTTCACACAGTCTCTTGTGTGAGAGTAAGCTCAAAGAAGAGATCTAAGAGAAAGAAAGAAACATGATAACTAAATATGTACAAGGTTGGAGTAACACTTACTTGGAGGTATTGGCTGAATTGGGTGGTAGAGAACCCTTGGCCTCGGATTTGTTTCACCGGTAAACATGGGCTGAAGCGGAGAAATGAAGTCGGGTTTCTAGAGTCGCAATGCTTGGCCACATTTCTTCTCTTGTTTAGCCTTAGACCCAACCTGAAAATCCTCAACTATACTTATTAAACAACTTAAAGAAAAAGAAAGATAAAGAAATATATACAATGGATAAACATGGGACTTCCTCCCAAGTGAGCTTGTTTTAAGTCTCTAGCTTGACTTTGTGTGCTTGTTAATCATAAGAATCAAAAGGTTGAGCCAATGCACCTTTGGTCCTTCTCCTGCAAACACAAGAAACAAAGTGTGCAAAGGAGCACACTACTGTCCATAGATAATAGACATATTTTTTATCAAGTAGTTTCATAAAAGATATAGCATGAATCAATACATGCTCCTTGATGTTCAAATGATCATGAGAATCAAATGCATTTGGTGGAAACACAAAGTCAACTACAGATTCAAATGAAGTTTTAACAAAGTAGTCAACTCTATCTTCATTAATCAAATAAAACACAATGTTCTCATTCTCATGATTGCTTTTGACAAGGGGGTTTTCTATCTCAAGAAAGAGTTTATCCACATCAAGCTCATCCCCTAACTCAGATGGTTCAAGAAGAGTTCTAGATTCATCAAGCATCAAAATGAGATCAATTGAAGCATAAAGATAGTTCTTGTTAAAACAAACTTCAATATGATCTCTAGCAAGCTTTTCTACTCTCAAATCATCTAGTTTTCTAGTTTCACAAATCAGATCAAGACATTCATTGATGAGCACTAAACAATTAAAATCAGGGGCAATTTCTTCAACACAAGGCAAGCAAATGTTCTCAAAATGAAGTTCTAAGTTTGAATTGCATATACCTTCTAGCTGAGTTGGTGGAACCCAATATATTACCTCTTTAAGATCATAAGCTTTCTTAACCTCATCAGTTGTAACTTCCCTTCCTTCGAACTCTGCTCGATCCCAAATAAGGCTCATCCGGATTGTTCTTGCGAGGGTAATCATTGTCTTTCCCCAATTCTCTTTCTCTCGTTGAAGCCAATATAACTCCACCCTCTGTTCTGGTGTGAGTATGTGTATATCAAAGGGTGGTGGCTCCACATATGGCTCAACTTCAATGTGATCTTCAAGTGTGCCATCCTCTTCTTGTGGCCAAGATAAGTGGCTTGCAGCCATCACTACAAAACACAAAAACTAGAATAGAAAGTTAGTAACTATACAAAGCAAAACAAAGCATAAGAAAATAAAGCTTAATCTCAAGAAAGTTTGAAATCCTAATGACAAATCTACTTAGTTCCCCGGCAACGGCGCCAAATTGATATTCGCGTTTACACACTCACCAATTAACCTATTGTGTAAACAATGCCACAATCGAATGGCATGTCATTGTAACACTTTAGGATCGAATCCACAAGGAACTAAAGATCTATAACACTAAGAATTCACAAACTTTCCTAATCTAAGCAAATAGGAAGATGATTGATTTGTAACAAGCTAAGATCCTAGAAATATAAACAAGGTGATCTCAAATCCAATCAAGAAACAAGTGCAAGAACTCAATCAAATCCTAAGGTAGAATCCATGGGACTAGGGACTTGATTTTGGGTGACTAAGATCCAAGCTAGAGTGGCAAGCTATCAATCAAACACTTTCCTTATGCCTAGACACAACACTAAACAAGTTCTTTGTCAAGATAAATGCTCATTTGCTTAAGTAACTCAAACATCAAATGTCTTTGGTTGAATATCACTAAAGCAATCATTATGGACAAGTCTACTAGCAATCTAAGCTCCCTTAACATCAAATGTCTTTGGTAAGGTAAGCAAAAAGCAATATCAACTTGGTTCAGGCATTTCATCAAACACCTTCCGGGCGAGAAATGCCTAATGATCTAGATTATAGAGGCCAACACTAATCTAACATTAAGAACAGTAGATAAGCAAGGAAACAAGATGATCTAACACTAAACACCCTAGATCTTCACTCAATCACTCTAATCACCCTAGCCCATGAACCTAAAGTGTGTCTACTCTCTAATCCTCATGAAAAACCTTAAACCCATATGAGATTCAAAGTTAATCATGTTAATGATCAAGAGAAACAAGATATAAGATGAAGAACTTCCTTAGAATGATTCAAAGATTCAAGCTTTTACAAGTTTAGACCAAGTCTTAAGAGAAAAATGAGATATATATCAAACTTAGGTCTAACAAGTATTTATAGATGCCTAAAAACGAGTTGGGTCTTTTCGTCTGTAGCGACATGGTCATCCCGCTACACGTAGGTCGCTAGGACATTCGCAGACCCTCCTAGCGACATGCTCTCGTCGCTACGGTTCTGGTCGCTACAGGGTTGATATGCCTCCAGTAAATAGATCATAACTCCTTCAATACAGCTCCAAATGACATGAAACCACTTCCATTAGAAAGCTAACTCAATTCTCTATGTTTTCCCAAAATTTGAGCTTCAGAAGATATCTGTAAGACCTTCATCCATGTTCATATTTCACCCTTTTAACTCAAACCCCCTTAAATGCTTTCAAATTCAGCAATAATCATTTCCAACACCTGATATAGACAAATTTAATGCAATGCAACCTAAATATGTTTAAATGATGATTTAGATGATCAATATATACACAAAATTATGGTTAAAATCATGCAAATTCATAAGATATCATTACTCACCCCCTCTTCTACTATGCAGGTAACCATAGGGGTTCGGGCATTTGCGGGGTGCAGAGGACGAGGCAAGGCGTAGTTTTCCGGTGTTGTTTGTAAGGACAAGATGTTTATATTTTCTTTCGCTTTATTTTTCATGGGTACCCGTTTGACTCGTTGTTTTCTTTTTAATACGGCACTCTGAGGACTTTAGTCGAGTTCCCAACTTGTAAAATAAATAAAAATTATGTTGGTTTATTAAAATCCATGTATAACGCTGATAATAAGTTTAGTCCAAACTTAACACAACTCTTGACCAAGGTACGGGTTGGCCAACCTTAGGCTGAGGTCGAGAGAGGCGGTCCAGGTTAGTCTGGCCTAGGACGGTTTGGGGGTGTTACAAAGGGTGGTCTCATAGCATGGTTGTGAAGCCGTGCTTTTGTTTGCGGGTTTTCAAATGTTTTATCGAGTCAAAAGGAGTTGCAAACAACATCAATAGGGAAATGGCACGTCCTCTGCTTAGGACTAGGTTTGTTTGTGTAGTCCTTGGGAAATTAGGATCTTACCTTTATCTTGTCTTGCAGTTTCTTGTGTTGGCAGTCGACAGGGTGGAGGTAGGCCGAGGATGAGGAATGTGGTATGGTTACACAGAGTTGGGCAAGTGTCTAGAGCACTCGGATATGATGGATCAAGTGAGTCGAGTTTGTTCAGTGATTCCAGCGAGCCCAGTGATTCCAGCGAGTCAGAGTCTGATTCCAACTTTGAAGATGAGAATGTGGTTGAGGGCATTGAGAGTTCGCACGAGACCGGGTTATCTGAGTTTGAGGAAACTGAAGTACTTGAAGAGATTGAAGAAGAATCTGATCATTTGGAGAATATGAGCATTTCACTAGGCATGGAGGCCATTCCGCAAGCATCATCTGAGTCGTTCAACCTCATGTATGGTTATGGCAACGAGTTGTGTGAGGCAATGGAGATCAGTTCGTCGGATGTGGAGATCAATGAACCACCACCGCCAAAAATCATCGAGATATCATCGGACAGCATAGTGGCAGCCAATGTTGGTTACATCAGTTCTCGAGAGTCCAGACCATGGATCCTAATGCCAGTTTGGAGTTCAACGTTTTCATTTGGAGAATCCCTCGATCTTAGTTTGGAGAGTGTTGAAAAAACATCTGACCCATACTGTGAGTTTCAATATTCGCCACTGCCAATGGAGTCACCACCAGCTAACCAAGGAGTCAGAGCATAAGCAGGTGGGGTGGACATGGGAGTTAAGCAAGAGACCGGTGGAGCAGTTCAGATGATGGAAGGTACTCATAATGGAATGATTAGAGGGAATGGAGAACCGTCACAGAATGATGTGCCAATGCATGCCTCAAACGATGCCCCAATACCGGAAGATTGTGTCATGTGTGGGATGGATGGTCACCATGGTCGAGAATGTAGGAGAGTCAGGAGTCAGCCGTACTTGAGCTACTTTACGATATGCACTCTGTGTGCAGGAAGTGGACACCTTGCTATGGATTGCCCAAGGCCCAACGTAACCAGGGCTGTACCCATCTCCGTCGTTCCTCCTGCCAGCCCTGCTCGACCAGCTTCATCCGCAACGGGAGGATCAAATCGTAGAAACCGTAACCTTTCTAGGAACCCTCGTCATTGAGCTCGTTGGAGCTGAGGTAAGTGGGTTTTGATCCTTCTCTTTGCGTGATTGTGTGGTTGTTGCCTTAATATTGTTATTGGCTATTGTTGTGTTGCGTGGGCAATTTTCTTGTGTTGTGTTGTTGTTTTGCGTGAGCAAACGTTTTGTGGAGTTGTTGTGGACTATGTGTTTGGGTAGCAAGTGTAGTGAGTGTGTAGACCTTGCTAAGTTGTGGTAGCTAAGCCTTGCTTTAGGAATTCTGGTTGTAATAGAGAGAGTGAACCCTAGAGTTTAGGAAGCCGATCCTTATTTATAGCAATGAGTGTGTTATGATCAAATGGTGGTGTCGGAAGGACATGAACCATGACATGGTGTATTATGGAAGACTAGTGCACGGATGAAAGAAACCAAGGACCAGCGACGATCGTGGTGAAGATCAGTGGATTCAGAGACTCATTGGTGGAAGTCAGTGGTGTAGTGCAAGGTTCAGAGTCATCCGTGGAGTTTATGATTTGAAGAATCATTGAGTGTGATCACGAAAGGTGTTGTCGTGAGAGTCACAGGCATTGGTGGTATTTGGTATGTGGTACATGGGTCTAGACTAGTAGTGTGCGAGTGATTGTGTGATGTGGACCCTAGTCTAGACTAAGTGTTGCATGTTGGTTAGAGGCAGAGCTCCCTCATGATGGTTGTGGTTGTGGTTGTGTTTGTGTCTTAGTCTAGACTAGTGGTTGTGTGTCTGGCCATACCGGTGGTATATCCCTTGAGTGGGACTCTCCGGTGATGTGTGTGGCTAACCCGGTGGTATATCCCTTGGATGAGACTCTCCGGTGATACGCGTGGTCCGTGGAGTTAGATTGGGAAAGACCCAATTCTCCATTGGTGGAGTGACCTAGACCCTCCATGGCTCGTCACCGTCAAGTGGGTCGCGCCCATGGACCAGTGCTGCATGACGACGTGGCCCGGTGATATATCCCTTGATTGGGACTCTCCGAAGATGATGTTTTCCGATCATGTGACTTGTGTGTTTGTGGTCCTGGAGTGTTCAGGGAGGAGGGTTAGGGCTCCGTGTGTGAAGGGGTCCTAGGGATGCGTAGCATGAGGCTCCATCCTTTGTGTGTACTCGAGTATTGTTGTGTTGTGTTAGGCGTCTTGAGTCTGGGTTTGAGTCTAGGCTGCTGTTGTGTTGTGTTCGGAGTCTTGACTCTAGGGTTGAGTCTAGACCGTGTATCGGGTTGTCTTTGGTTTCGGGGAGAGACTTGGGGAAATAGAGTCTTTGGTTGTTGCATTGCCTTGCATTAGGTGTTGTTGCACGTCTATTTTCCCCGTATTGATTGATTGTGCGATTGATTGCTTGTTGTTCATTTTGGGCATGGGCTGAACGGGGATAGTTGTTGTTGTTTATTGTTGGGAACTCACTGAGTAATTCTATTATTACTCACCCCCTCTTCTACTATGCAGGTAACCTTAGGGGTTTGGGTGTTTACAGGGTGTGGAGGACGAGGCCATGCGTAGTTTTCCGTTGTCGTTTGCAAGGACAAGATGTTTATATTTTCTCTCGCTTTGTTTTTAATGGGTACCCGTTTGACTCGTTATTTTCTTTTTAATGCTGCACTCTGAGGACTTTAGTCGAGTTCCTGACTTGTAAAATAAATAAAAAATATGTTGGTTTATTAAAATCCCCGTAGAACGCTGATAATGAGTTTAGTCCAAACTTAACACAACTCTCGACCTAGGTACGGGTTGGCCAACCTTAGGCTGAGATCGAGAGGGGCGGCTTTTGTGGTTGGACTGGTCGAGGCTTTGAATTCTTTGAAGCTTTGGCTGGACTGGCTGTGGTGCTCACCAACCTTGTGACGCTTCCGGGACATTCCGGGTTAGTCCGGCCTAGGACGGTCTGGGGGTTTTACACGTCTGATGTGGTCACATCTCTGTCCCACCAACATAAAGTGTTGTCAGTCAGTTGGGCGGAAGCTAGGGCAATCTTCTTAGCCTCTGAGTAGTTGTAGTACATGAAAATGTATTCCATCCGCCTTTCCCACTCGATGTAGGCGTTTGGATTGATCTTCCCAACAAAGGTGGGTGGGTTCAGTTTGAGGTCTTTCCTCCTTGCCAAGGAGCCTCTTCTTCTCGGTCTCGGCCTTGCCTTCGGACTGAGCTTCCATCGCCATGGATATGATGTTCTCGCCTACCCCTTCTATCGGATCGAACGGGTTGATCATTCTCTTGATCGGGTGATTCGGACTCAGTGTTATCCTCATCTGTGTCGGATTGTGGATCATTGAGGTAAATATGATTTCTTGCCTGAGGTCTTGGACCATTGGCTCGATCCCTTCTCTCCAAGCGGGTAAGATGCTCGGTCAAGGTTTCAAGGCTTGTCGCTAATCGAGTGTTGTCAGCCAAAAATTGAGCGTTGATCTCAGCTTGAGTTGGGGCATTGTTTCCCATATCTCTCCCAAAGCTCTTGTATCCTAAAAAACAGAAATAGAAGAAATCGAGAGCAAAAAGAATTGAAATCAAATGCAAGAAGAACGAAGGAAATTTAAAGAAACCCCTTTAAAAATATTTGAAGCTCGAATCTAAATGCAATAAGTTTTTTTAAAAAATGGAATCAGATCAAACTATAAAAGGTAATGGGAGCCTAAACTTTTGAATTAACTTAAAAGGAAAGCAATCAAAGATGTTGACCACTGATTTAGACGATCTGGCTGAATATGGTAAAAACAAGTTGATTGATCCTAGCTCTCAAGATTTTTGAATGTGGAAAATAGTAAGTTCGGTTTGATCTTGGGCATTGGTTGAGTAGAAGATTGAATTGGTTTGGTCTTCGACTTGAATTGGACCGTTGGCTTGATCTTGATTCTTGATTAAACCAGATTGCAATTGGTCTTAGTCGTAATCTTGATACTTCTTCAATTGGTCAGTTTGGTCTTGATCCATGATGTTCTGGACGGCCTGAGTAAAACCTTCACAGATGACCTTAGACCCGTTCTGGATGGTTGGGCCTTTACGTTCCAGGGAAACGTCGGGTTGGTTGACCACAACAGACATTAAAATGTATATTGTGCTCCATTTCTTCCCAAAAATAGGTTATTTCCTATAAGTTTTAGGTAGCTCCTCTATCATAGGAACGCCGCCCCGAGGACGAAGATAGAACCGTCCCTTGCCGCTGTTAAGAGGAGCCAAATGATATGAGAAAAAAAAAACTCATTGTTTCAAAGAAGATATTCTCCAAATCACCAAAATTTGAATAGTTATGAGAGTCTAGTAGGTGGGAGGATTCAGCTGAGCCGGTGAAATTTTGAAAAAATCACAGATTTCAGTAACCAAAGCAGAGATTTCACCTCTGAAACCGAACTCGAAAAATACCTCATAGATTTGTTAAGACCAGATTTGTCAAAGCATGATTTTGAGGTTGAACACAAATTTACAAATCAACATTTGGACGTTGGAAAGATTTTGTTGTGATGATGTGGCAGCAAAATAAGGAAATTACATCAAAGAGCTTAAAGATAAAGATAAATCTGGAGGATTCAAGCTTCTCTAATTACAACGAGGATTAGGAACTTCATGTGTTATAAAAAATGTTTAAGACATAGTTTGTAGTTTAAGGCTTTGGTGATTTAAAATACTTGTCTGCAAAGTCAGAGAGTTGAGAGATAGAACGTAAGAGATTTTAGATTGATTGTTTAGGAGATTAGAAATTGGTCAGTTTCAATTCACGTTTGTGTGAAAGTGCATAATTCTGATTAGAAAGAAACAGGTATTCTTTATTTAAAAGATTTCTAATAAAACAGTCTTGTTTAGGAGAATCAAACTTGTTCTTTGATTTACATCTATGTTCTAGGTTCTACAAGATCCTCACCTCCTTCGCTCCAAAGTTGGAAGCACGCTCTGACGGGCTTAGATCACAAAAGTTAACCAAGGAATGAAGGGAACATATCATCTTCCAATCCTCAATATCACCTTCCTTAATAGTAGAGGGGGTCCATAATGGGAAGCATCTCAGTAGAATAGGATATTGGCTCCGTACTAAAGACATCTTTTTCGGATTCAGCTGAGGGATCCGACGATTTGATTTGAATCACTTTTTATCTGAAAATCAGGAATTTTATTTTTGAAGGTAGCCTAAACAGCTATCCCTTGAAAAGAATGATAGAAATATCTATGAAAAAATCGAAATGGAGGAGTCAAGATTCTCTTTTCACTATCCTCTTCGCCTTCCTCCAGATCAAGAATTCATGTTTCCGGCCAAGATAACGATATTTCCTATGGCAGGCTCTGATAGGTCCATGCGATCTTTGTCAGCCAGACAATGATACATGCACACTATAGCATCTTACTACTCAGAATTACTGGTTTAGGCCAGGAACCATCAATAAAACTGAAGAGATCGAGAACCCACTATAGTACATTGACGATTCCTTCATCATATTAGGCTACACGCCACTCGAATTAGACTATTAGAAGTTTACGTGCCATCAAAGCTTCGCGCAAGAAATAAATATTGTCATCCGCAGAAATACGAGATAGGATTATAAATCCTTCGAGATTAATTGATCTCACAAGCCTAGCCTGGAAACGCTTGTAAAACATCAACCATTCTTTGACTATGTACTACTAGATCTCTACGCCCGAGTTTATACATGGTCTTTGCCAAAACAACCCAAAAATGGCACTAAAGAAGCAACTACCTGCTTATGATAAACCTACTGAGAAGGAACGATTTTGGTCAATCGAAATGCACAAGTTATCTCCCGACTTCACCTATGAATCAACAAATAAGAGACAAACTGCTGGGGATAAATAATCCAAGAATATATTACTCATGCTTCCGAGTCGGAAACCGACTTTCGATCCCTGCCTAGAGAAGTCTCAGCTTAGACCCGGCTCCATCACTCATCCGGATAAAATGGAAAACTTCTACTAAAGAATTTTTTTTTAATATTTCCGAATATGGAAGTATTTGACCTAAATTACGATTTATATAAAAAGGACCTAAACTTAAAAATAAGAGATCGGCTATTCAATATTAGAAAATCAAATTAAGCGATTAGAATTAGGTTTATATACCATCCGTTATAATTTCGGCTTTAAAGATTAATAAAACAATATCCTTAATCTTTCTTCTTCTTTTTTGGAAAAAGGCTCCTTAAGAAGAAATGTTTGTTATTTGCTTATTTCACGTTTTAGTAGTATCAAGAAAAATATTTGTACCAAATTACCCGAACAATTATTATATTTCAATATACGTTAAAATTTAGAAAAAAAATTAATCTTTTAAAAAAGACGGGAGTAATTGGTAAAAGCATATATTCAATAATTTGGAAAATTTTAAAATATTTTCTTCAACTTTGGGATAAAGCGTTTTAACTTGAAAAGAACAAAAGATCCCAAAACATATCATATCGAATATTGGTGGACTCCAATACGCTAATTCCAGATGTAAACTCATCCATAGTGGAACTGTGTCCAGCGGACTACATGCAAAGTGGTAGTTGTCACAATGACCTTATTTTAGCTTTCATTGCTTACTTCACGTCTTCTAACAATATTTGTTTGCCACTGACGTTCTACTAAATCACAAAAATAAACTTAACTGAACCTATTTTGATCATATCCATTTGGAAAAAACTGTGAACAAAGAATAAGATAAACCAAAGTAAAATATGGATGTACATGATTGGCCCTTATCCCAATACATATGGTATCAGAAAAGTTTGTGGCAGTAAAAGTTTATCAGACTGTACTAACAGCATAATTTCAGACGCAGTCACGTGTCTTGTCTCTCCAACCTCCATTGAGGCCTCTCGCACCGTCCATCATAAAAGAGATAATAATAATTTTCATTATTATTATAATAAATTTATGTTTTAAAACAAGCTGATAATAAATTAATTAAATTAAATCGTTACGGTCATTTTCGCAATAAGTATTGTTTTTAACAAACAGAAACATATTTATACTATTAAAAATAAAATCAATCAAAAATCTACTATTAAAAAGTTGTTGGATCATGTATAACTATTTATTATTTTTTGAATCTACCATTAATTATTCTAACCATATAAAATTTTAAATATTTTAAATAAATTATATTATTACTCTTTATTTCATATAATACACTTCTTCTCTAAAATATTTTATTACCTAACATTATAGTTGTTATGCATGTTATACACTATATTTTATGGTTAGTATAAACCTATAATATTTACACATTAATTATAAAAATAAATTAGCATTTATCATACAACATTTATACCATGTCATCTTATATTATATAATTCCAAATATTTACTAAATTAAATTTGATAAAACACTTTAGTAAACCATTTGTTAAAACAAAATTATGTATATATGGTAAATTTAACACTTACAAATCTGTATTATTAAATTAGTCAAAAATCTCCTAAGTAAATTTTATAAGTTTCACCAACTTAACAAATATAACTCTTATAAAATACATACAAATATAATAAAAGAGTAGGTGTGGACATCAAGTATTTGGGTCAGATACCAATTGGTTTCTTTTAGGTCCGAGTTCTTCGGATCTTTAGCATTTGAAAAATCAGTTTGGATTCGGATCAGTTTCTTTTGGATTTGGACCGGTTCGAATCTATAACTTAATTACTAGTAAAGCTGTAAAATACTTGTAATTTGGGTACATAATGTATATTGGTCAATTCATATATTTATGACAAAAAAAATTCAAAATACGTGAAAACTTGGAAAAAAAAAACATAAAACATACACACAAATTCAAAAAAATACCTCAAAATATTCAAATATCCAAAAGATTCAAAATTTTACCTGAAGAACCAATAATATCCAAAATCTAATTTGAAAAATTGTTATATAATTTAAATTTTTAAAAATTTTACTTAAACCAGAAACTATAACCAAAAACTCTAATCTGAAACTTTAAAAAAATATGTAATACTGAAAAGTGAAAATATATTTGAAATACTCAAATATACACAAAAAATATTTAAGGTACTTTAGATATACAGACTCCAACAGAATTCTGTAGATCTCAAAAAAAAACAATAGATACTTTACTCGATTCTAATCCCGTACATGTCTTTTGTGTCGGTTTTTGTTCAGTTTATTTGGCTCCAAATAAAATGGTTATGCCAAAGAAAAAGTTACATAAAAATGTGTATACAAAATATCAAATAAACAAGTTCATAAATTATATAATTTAAAACAAAATTCCTTATTTAATTTAATACGACTTTATAACATAATAAAATACAAAATCTCAAAATACTAATTCATATAACCAAAAGAAATTTGTTTTTTCGAACCACGGTCAAAGTCTATTCTATACTATTAAAATAGAATTATTCTAAAAAATTACTTTATAAATTGTTAAACCTAATAATTTTTAACATATTACATATAGAACCAAATTTATCATGGTATATACTTATAAACTTAATGCATTATAGTAGAGCCCATTAAAATAAAAAACGATGACTCCTATTATTTCCAAAACCAAACATATCATAAATGTAAATTCTATAGCATCATAAACCAAATATAATTATGTTTAATGTTCTTGATTATGTAATAAATTATGACTATTAACACAACAATAAATGTGGAGTCTAACACATCAATATCATATGTTTAATGAGCACAAATACTCCAACTTAGTATTTATTACATATTTTGTATTAATATTCCAATATAAATAGCAGAACATGTTTCAAAATATCCCTATAAAATAACTTTGAATATTTATCTATAACTATTACAATATAATTTATAAATTCCAAAAAAAACTACAACTTTCAACATACCCATGTATATTCTACCCATATACTTATTATTTATTGTTTCCTCTTAAAATTTGTAGCTCTCCTCAATCATAGGAACCACTATGTTTAAAATATATACTCAAGGAAATTTTTATATTTTTAAAGGTTTTACTTTTGGTTTAAGATGTATAAGACATGGTTGGTTATTTGTGAACATCAGTTTGGTTTAAGTTTGTTTGTTTTGGTTCAGTCCTAATTTATTTATTCGTTCACAGTTTATATTTCCATGCCTAGATAGGATGCTTAACTAGAATTTTTAGCAATTTTGAAATGATTTTATTATATTTTTTTTGTTTAGTTAGCTTAATTGATTTTAACTGGATACTTTTATTAGGACAGATTTTAAATAAAGTAAAAGGAGATTGTATTTACCCATTTCCATAAATATACTTTAATATAAAAATACTAATTTTTCAATTCATTTTTAAAATAAAATCTGTCATTTTCAAAAAAAAAATCTTATTTTTTCAAAAAAACAAATTAAACAATTTTAGAAAATACACTTCAAATATATTTTCAAACTTTTAAAAATATTTTTTGTAAAATTATGCAAAATGTTTTAAATGAGTTTAAACAGTTTATAATGTGTAATATAATAATCGCCAATCTAAATGGATAATTATATTGGATCTTTAAATTAATTGATGTAAATGTATTATGTGTTTAAATAGGATGACTCTTGAATGATATGGGCTCATGTGGATTTATCTATTTTAACATCCCTAACAAAATATTTGATGCATTGATTTAATTTTTACTATATAAATATTTTGCATTTTGAAAGTGCGGGTCAAAATTTAATTTATTTTGTTAAAATAAAATCATTATTTATCTACTGTAAAAAATCATTATAGGGTCATTTTATATATAACTTAATATATATTCTTATTTGATTAGTTACACTAATCAATCTAATATATAACATAAAATATAACAATATCTTTTCTAAAACAAATCAACACTATTAAAATTATAAACCAAACAAACATCTTATCTTATACACGACTTACCTTTTATATACTATACAATCAAATCAAACACTATCTTTCTTAGAGTTTGGTCCAACTTCTCTTATTGTAAGTATTTCTCATTATTATTGAAATCACATGCATATGATACGATATGCAAATGTATGAAAATATATTTCATATTCTAATCTACTCTATTATATTATGTTTGAAACATGTTTCGTCTCTCAGGATCAAGTTTACATGAGAGTTTGCGATTTATTATTTTATGATTATTAAATCAAAATTATGGTGATAAAGAATTCAATTTTAGACTGATTTGAGTGATGTTAAATTGCGATATATGTATTTATGCAGTTATAAATGTAAAAATTAGGTGGTGATTGGGGACATGTCTGAGCTAACGACATATATGTATGAGGAGATTGCGAGTGCAAATATGTTTGCAGATCAATGCATATGTTTGAGAGATTGCGGGTGCAAAGACGTTTTCATATCAACGTTGAGCAGAGATGGCGATGTTATAGAGACGGACTTATGTACTATCGATGAAGAGTATACACATATATCTTTAAAAGGAAATGTGGGGTACAAAGAGTATCTATGTACTACCATCACATTGTTTGTCATTGTATGGTGCACTAGGCATATAGTTTTTCTTTGTGGCGTATTAGGCAATGTGTTTATTACATGCTAGAGCTATGCCCCTATAATCATAGTGTTATATACTAAGTCAGTGGTTGCGTGTTTAGCATCTCTGAGTGATTTCTCTATTACCCACCTCTCATATTTCCCCTTCCAGTTGAGACAGACAAGCATGATTGATTTTATTGGATTGGTGTTTTGGGATTATTATTTCTCTACCTTTTTCAGACTTTTGGTTTTACGTTTTATCAAAATTATTTAGGTTTTGAGAATAAATAAAGTGGAGATTTCAGAAAATAAGTTTCTTGAATTGTATTAATAAAAATGTGGGTGTTACACATATTTTCCGTCAAACCCGTAAATTTGATTTTTTTGAAATTTTGAGATTTCCTACCAAAACAATAAAATCGTGTTTTTCCACCAAAACCGTAAAATTATGTTTCCACTCAAAACGTAAAATTGAGTTTTTTTGTCAAAATCGTAGAATTAAATTTTTCCGTCAATAAAATCGTCAAAGTGTATGGTAATGGAGCTAAGATTGTTGGTTGTGGAACACTTTGAAACTTTGGCCAGTGGATGGGGTAGATTCGATAAATAAAAATTGACCATAAACAAAAGATGTTGAATCACTCAATAAGGTCATGTTCGTTTTTGTATTTGATGCATCATCCAAATGTGAAATTTGTATGTTACATCCAGACATATTTCGTTTCAATAGTTAGTAGTTTCATCCATATACAATATTTAGATGTTAAGTTGTTTTTATTTATTTTGTAATAACATTTGAATATCAGTGGTTAAAAAGGCTAAAATACATGACTTATGTTATTAATAATGAACTTATTATAATATTTGGATAAAATATATTTATATTAATATTTGTAACAAAATAAAATCCAATTTTATGATTTTGACAATAAATAAAATTTTGTCATTTGACAAAAAACTCAATTTTGTAATTTTGACGGAAAACTTAATTTTGTAATTTTGGTGAGAAAAATGATTTTACAATTTCAAGGGGGGGGGAAACAAAATTTTGCGGTTTTGACAAGAAAAGATGTAAATTTATGGTTTTGGCAGAAAATCCAATTTTGCGTTTTTTTGTTGGAAAATGCGGTTTTAGCAGGAAAATTAGATTTTAATATTTTGACATATAACACTTGTTTGTTTAGATATTTTAGATTTTTATGAATTTTATGATTTTCTAAAATTTATATCTATGGAAATTTATTTATTTTAAAAAAAAATTAAATTTTTTTGAAAAATAACTTTTTCTGCAAGAGATGTAGTTAAATGAAAACATTCATAAAATGATGTAAACAGTTAATAAAATTATTAATTAAATAAAATATTAAGTATTAAATGGATTTTAAATTATTTTTTCTTCTCAAAGTTCTTAAAAAAAATTAGTTAGAATATTCTTATACAAAAAAAAATTAAATACATGTTGATATATATATATATATATATATATTTGATTTATCGATTATATTTTAGATATTTAATTATTTTAAAACTAAATATAAAAAAAATAGAAGTATAAAATGTATAAGACGTATTTCAATATATCCATGTATACATTCTTTGATTCATGTCCAATTTATAGATATTGAAAGCAGAAACTATTTAGATATTTTTGATTATTTAGTAAAGTTTGGTTTGATTTCTCGTTCTAGATAAAACATCCATACCAAACATTTAATATAAAAATAAATGAAAAGTATGGGACTGTAGCAATAAAGAAAACTTAATCACATCCCATACACAGCCACATTTTCTGTTTCTCCAACCTCTCATTATAAATGAAAGCGACTCTCGCACCCTCCTCTCTCATAAGCCTCCCCAGGCACAAAGTATCTGCTCTCCGATCACCGTCGCTTCTCCTTCAGTCCCAACGGCCATCCTCAGCCTTAATGACGACGACGGCATCACGTGGAAGCGTGGCTGTGACGGCTGCTGCTACCTCCTCCGTTGAGGCGCTGCGAGAAGGAATAGCGGAATTCTACAACGAGACGTCAGGACTATGGGAGGAGATTTGGGGAGATCATATGCATCACGGCTTCTACGATCCTGATTCCTCTGTTCAACTTTCAGATTCCGGTCACCGGGAAGCTCAGATCCGGATGATTGAAGAGTCTCTACGTTTCGCCGGTGTTACTGGTTCGCTTCTCATGCTATACACTTGAGTTACATACGTTGTTTGCTACGAATGATAAACAAGCATACACATGAACAGTTTCTAGATTTATTACAAACAGTTTTTTTGAACTTTTATCATAAACAATTCTTAGAAACAAAATACTCTTTCAACTCTTTAAAATATATTACAAAGGTTTAGTTTTGATTTGTCCGTGACAGAAATGAGTAGGGATGTTTGAAGTCAGATAACGCTTTTCTTTTATCCCTTTGGGAGGGGCTTACAGTAAGCCACGTCTCATCCGGACATTTTCTGAACAATTTGCAATTATTATTCCTAGAGATTTTTTTTACTTTCAATTTACCCTAACATTTTGCATATAAAACACGAGGTGATTTTTCACATTCTATAACATACATAGTTGTAACTTAGAATTATATATTTTTGAGAAAAATCAGTCATAGTTCTTATAGTTATTAATAATAAGATTTTGTAAGTGGAATATAAAGTCTCTTGTTTTGAAATTATAATTGATGATGAATAAGTTCTTCCTCATTTGAAGATTAAGAAAACAATTTAAACTGAAATAATAATGTGCATTCGGTGAAAATAGCTTTCTGCTTGGGATTGTTGTTGTTATTATTAATTTATATTATAAACACATGACTCTTTTTTAGAAGAGGAGAAAAATATAAAGAGAGTAGTGGATGTTGGGTGTGGGATCGGTGGAAGCTCAAGGTATATTGCCTCTAAATTTGGTGCCGAATGCATTGGGATCACACTCAGTCCCGTTCAAGCCAAGAGAGCCAATGATCTCGCGGCCGCTCAATCACTCTCTCATAAGGTGTTTTCTTGTACACTCGACCATTCTTTGTGCGTAATCTGATCTAACTGAGACGCTATTGGACCAGGTTTCCTTCCAAGTTGCAGATGCATTGGAGCAACCATTTGAAGATGGTATATTCGATCTTGTGTGGTCAATGGAAAGCGGTGAGCATATGCCTGACAAGGCCAAGGTATACTACCTATCTCACCATAATCTTTATACTAGATTTTTAGTAGACAATATCCATCTTTTTTATGTCAATGATGTCCATTAATTTTAAAATAAACAAAAGAAGGATATGACAGTAAACTTTTGTCAAAATTATCTAACAATATTATGTAATAATATCACGTTTTTCTATTTAATTATGGCATGGTTTCTTTTTGTCTAAAAATTTTAGGCAGAGTTCACAAAAAGAAAATTGTAATATCTGTTCGAAAACAAAATCTATGTGTGATATTTTTTTAAACTCATTCAGTCTTCGTTGTGAAAGTCTATTTACTGCGTGTGCGAGATGAGTGTAGTTCGTGAAGGAATTGGTACGTGTGGCGGCTCCAGGAGGAAGGATAATCATAGTGACATGGTGCCACAGAAATCTATCCCAAGGGGAAGAAGCTTTGCAGCCATGGGAGCAGAACCTCTTGGACAGAATCTGCAAAACATTTTACCTCCCGGCCTGGTGCTCCACCTCTGATTATGTCGAGTTGCTTCAATCCCTCTCGCTCCAGGTTATTATATTTCTCACGCTCCAATGCTAAAATCAGTACTTGTAGCTAGTTAAGTGTGTCTCAAATATATGTGTGTTAGTAGGATATTAAGTGTGCAGATTGGTCAGAGAACGTAGCTCCTTTCTGGCCGGCGGTTATACGAACCGCATTAACGTGGCAGGGCCTTGTGTCTCTGCTTCGTAGTGGTATGTTTCCGCAATGTTGTTTACATTCATGATTACAAATGTTTATTAAGATTAGAACTAACGTTGGTGGGTGTCGGAAACACACAGGTATGAAGAGTATAAAAGGAGCATTGACAATGCCATTGATGATCGAAGGGTACAAGAAAGGTGTCATTAAGTTTGGCATCATCACTTGCCAGAAGCCTCTCTAAGTTTAAGCTAAACAACAATATTGTCGTATAAGTGCTTTTCAGTGAATTGATTTCTATCTATGATATAGGAGATTGAATAAGAGTCACGTGGAAATGTGGATGCATGAGATCCCTTAACGTCATTAATGTTCGTTCTTGGCTCCGTTGTTTATTTTAGATAAATATATAATTTATCTAAGAAGATAAGACTTGAATGGTTGCGTCTTTTCAAATTCATATCCATGTGGTCCAGACATGTAGTTGTGTCTGCCTTGTCTAAAAGTTATTTCCGTGTACAACATACACACATGGAGAAAGTCGAAATGGGTCTATCGGCTCCTTTTAAATCCATTATGCAGACACTTACATGTAGAGTCACAATTTTGTGCATGTCAGCTGGTGAACCAAACATATGAGTCTATAAATTTCTGTCATCAAGAGCCCACGATTGATAGGAAGACAGAAGTATATCAGCTTCATCATCAGATTCATTTTCATCATTTACAAAGAGTGTGTGTCCATGCTAAAAATGTTAAAGCGAACAAATGACGTTTTCTGAAAAAAATCACTGACGCATATGATTCTTTGGGAGTTATTTAAAAAATAATAATCTGATAGCATATAAATTAATATCAGCCAAATACAACAACAGTTTGCGAAAGAGACAGTCACAATAGCAAGAGACCATCAAACTGAGGGCTCAAAAACAGAGAACCAACTGCTGACTCCATGAGCTGAGTTAGGAGCTCCTTTTATAAAAAAAAAACTGTTACATATATATTCAACCTCTTCCAAACAATAAGCTGAAGTCCGTAAGAATAGAGACTAAATGAGTAAAATAAGGTGAGAGAATGCAAGAAAGTATCCAAAAGAATAAAGAGTATCCAAAAGAATAGAAAGATTAAGAGTGTTTATGGGTGTTCTTCAGTACGGGAATTAGATAATCATAGAATCTAAGAATGTGAAGAGAGAATGTTTATTTCTCCTTAACTCTTTAACTTCTACATATAAACACATATATAGACACGCACAAGAGAGAATGAGTAACTGAATACACAATAGACAAAAGCTTGTATCAATCCTCAACAATTATATAAAGTTGAATTTTAAAAATCAAATTTGTGTTTAACCCTCAACTTTTGTGAAGTCTTGTGAACTCCTCCCAACTCTTGTGAAGTCTTTTGGATCCTTGGGAAGTCTTGTGAATACTGCTTTGATCATATGTCTTCTCTCTTCATTTTTTCATGTCAATATTCCCTCTCAAACTTGACCATAAGAGATTCTTGGGCAAGCTTGGAACCTTGAAGAACTCGGTCATTAAAAACCTTAGCATAAAAACCTAATAGGACAAAACTATGCTAAAGCAGAAAGAGTAGAGTCTTCGCAACCTGGGGATTGACCAGTAATTCTATGAGTCTTAGGACCATCTTGGTAGATTACATAAACCGTGGATCATGACCTTCTTATTATACAAGCCAGTCTTCTTTTCTTGTCATCACCATTATTGCCTGGATCTCTTCTTTGAGCTGGATTGAATCTCCCCCACTCTTCTGAATTCTTGTCATCTTTAAAAGGATTAAGTCATGTCCAGATTCTTCTCTAGAGTCTCCAACTACCTGATTCAACAATGCATAAGCGTGTGCATCAAATCTCAAAGCATAAACCAATCCTTTCAAATAAAAAATAAATAAAATGGTTACTCCCCTTGCATATGGTTCGTGAGAATGGTGAGGGGTGTCAGCTTCTTCAGCTTGATCACTTGAATCCTCACTTTGAAATCTACATTGCAGCCTCTTCTTGAAGCTTCATCAACAAGGTACAATCACTCATGCTATGGACTGATTCAAAGCTTTCCAAACAGCTTGACTCTCCACTTTATTCTCTTGACAAGTAGTCTCTGAAGGTAACTATTCAAGGGCGGGGACGATGCATGAACAAACCACCCCGCCCTAGGGCCGGGAGGTC